>AFBI03000097.1:121538-144817 GCA_000230595.3 Edhazardia aedis USNM 41457
TTTTTTAAAATCCATACTAACTAAATATTGCTAATTGTTTCTGTGATTATCATTTTATGACATTTTTTTGTTTTTTTTTAGTTTAGTATAAAAATTTACGTTTTGCTATTTTAAATGTCAATCATAGAAAAGCTATTTATTTATAAAATAAAAAATGTTCAAAATTTAAGTAACGAGTATCAATCTAAAGTAAACAGATAGAAACGAAAAAAGGGTTTTATTATACAAGTTAAGAAGCGTAAAACTATTCCTTAATAAGGAAATAAACATTTTTTTTAAAAAAAGCTCTTGGAATCAAATATCTTCTTATTTTTATAGTGTGAAAATCATATTTTTAGAACAAAAAATAATATACCTAATTTGAACATTTTATTATAATTAATAAAAACATTTTATGTCTTTTATTATGATTAAATTTTTTTTCGGAAAAATAATTGCTTCACTTTTGCCGCATTTTATAAGAGAAATACAACACAGTGAACAAAAATATTAGAAACAAAAACGTTGTATGCGGCTCGTTTTTTCTTTCTATTCTTTTTCAAAGAATAGTTTTAGGTATAATTTATGAGTTCAAGTTGATGATAATCTGGTATTCTGTATGTATGAAGCATATGCAATTAACATTTTCACATAAAAAAATATAAATTATAGTCCATTATCTTCGTGATTTTTTTAATCAAATTAAAACATATTAAATAGAAAAATTGTTAGTGATTTTTACTTTATGCATACACAATTGCATTTGATTTGTTTGGTACGCTCAGAAACATCTAAACTAAAACATGTTTTAAAAAAACTTTTTCGGTTAATAGATACTGTCAGATAAAGAAGCAATTTTTTTATTTCATAGATTAATAAAATATGTTTTTTTCGATAAACAATAGAAAATCGTTTTAGCTATTCTTTATCAAAAATGTATTTATTTTTAGAATAATATTGTGTTTTTTGAGCAAAAATAAACAATTTATATGATTCGAGCCATACAATTGTTTTATTATTTTCTTAAGATATATACATTTACTGAAAATTCAATATATTATGCCTCCAATAAAATAAAAAAAAAGTCATAATATATTATAAATTCTGTGAAAGTATAATGTTTTAAAATATATACATTCACATAAAAACAATATTTTGATAGTACAGATTCGTAGATCATAAAAAAAAAGAAAAACATGCTATTTTTATACAACTCTTTTTAAATAAAATTACAGCAAAATTGAATTGAAATAACCTTATTTAACGATTGTAAAATATTATATATTCGATCTTTTAGAAATATGCAAGTCAAAAATTTTCTTCTTTTATATATCAAACAGCAGATGAGCAAAAAAATTATAATAAAAATCACAATGTTGATTATCAATACTACAAACGAACTATATTGTTTTGTACTCCGATGTCTAGTTTTTCTATTACTATTTGAAAAACTAATTAGATTATTTTTTTACTGCCTAGTATTGTTGAGTGGTTGTTTTTTCATGACTTTAATTACAATTATATTTATGTTTTCAAATATTTTACCATGTATAAATGAAGTAACAAATGAATCAAAATACTAACACGCAATAGAACCGAGAAAAAGAATCATTGAATATTGGTTGCCTGGTTGTAAAGACAGTTTAAAAACGAATCAAAATTCTACCACGCAATAGAACCGAGAAAAAGAATCATTGAATATTGGTTGCCTGGTTGTAAAGACAGTTTAAAAACGAATCAAAATTCTACCACGCAATAGAATAGAGAAAAAGAATCATTGAATATCGGTTGCCTGACTGTAAAGACAGTTTAAAAATGAATCAAAGAAAAATTGGCTTTTGATTTACAAGAATTCTATTTGTATAATTTTTCTCCACAACTTACTCCAAACACAAAGTGATTATGATGAATATATAAAAAATTATTATTTTAAATCAGAATTTTTTACTCTATAACTTATTTTAAAATATTTTAAATTAGAAAAAGATTTCAAATATATGAACAAAATGAAAGCGCTTACTTTTGTAATAAATTCTTCCTATCTTATGTGTATGCTATTCAAGTGGTACGAATACATGATTTGAGCGGATTATATAAACGAAATATATTGAAAGTACATATATTGTTTAGAAAAGGTATAAAAATATAAATATATGATTATTGTATTCAGTATATCGTCTGATAAAAAATTTACAAATTATAAAAGTTAAAATTTTTTTCGTAATCATTTTTACGTATTTTTTAAGTTAAAACACTTATAAATTTTTTTCATCTAAAACAATATCGTAATTTATATAAATAACAAAATAATAAGTAAGAAAAGAGAAAGAATAGAATCGTAATAACAAAAAAAAACACTAACAGAGTATTATCTGAGCTGACTTTGAATAAGCGATCATACAAACATATCTATTTTTCAATAAAAAAAACTTTCTAAACAAGATTTCTAGTAAAACCTTTTTTTAACTTAATAGTTTTTATAATGCATCAATATAAAACAACAAAATTTCAACCAAATTCGCTTTTTAAACTTACTTTTTATGAATACGAAAAAGAAGACAGTGGTGAGCGAAGTTGTTTCTATTTCTTCCTCATACTAAAGTTTTTTTTCGGGACTGATTACATCAAAATCATCAGTGTACTTTTCTTGAAAAATAATGAGAAAAATAACATTTTTTTACTATATTATACAAGTAGTATACTATAAAAAGTCTTTTAATACCAAAAAATAAGCTTGAAAAATATCATAAAATAAAAAACCACATCAATTTTGTAGCACTTTGTAATTTTATTCGAACACTAATATTGTCATTATATAGTCAAATATTATGCTTAATAAAAAAAATTCGAAATGTAACGTAAAAGGGATATATTTTCTAATTGAATTTTCTTGACAAATTATTAGGTTTAGAAACATCAGAATGTAATTGCTTTATAAAATATGATAAATTCGAACATACAGTATAATTTTTTGCATTCGCATATGTATAACATCGAAAAAATTTTATCATTTATAAAAGTGTATATGATTTTCTGAGTTAAAAGTCGAAATAATGATAGATAACTGTAATTCAATAGTCACATGTATTATTATTCATGATAACACTTTAGGTTGGTCTATTACATCAATTATCAAACACATTTATCTTATTGCATCATGTTTATAAATAAGCTATAACACAAAGTAAAAGGTATAAAATTAATATTTTAAAAAATATTTTTCTATATTAAGCAATTTATTATAGTTCATAATCAAATAAAAAAACTTTTTTATGAACTGAATAGAAAAAACCAAAAGAATCTTTTTTTTGTTTACATGTGATAAATTACCTTTTTAAAAATTACTTTTACGATAATGAGGTTATTTTAAGAAAAAAGTGGATTTTTAAGATATATATTAATAATTGATACAAATTGATGTTAAAAATACTTATTTGATCAATATGATACTTATAAATAAAGAATTAAGTTTTTATATTCTTCTTTCTAAGAATAGCTTTTCATGCAACAGAATACATGTGTTTGATGGAAATATAGAGCTATTGCAATTAAAAACAACAAAGACATCAAATTTTTTTTTGCAAAATCAATTTTTTTATATGGTGTGTTTTGTGGGTCTATCAAAATTAACATTTCGTGTTACTATAATAAATATAAACAGAGTGCATTAATTATTGTTTTAGGTCATTTAAATATATATCATAAAATACACACATATAAGTATACTAATAAATTGGACATTTTAATTTTTTATATTTCAATCACACTAAAATACAGTAAAAGGTAGACGCGTTTTTTCAAAAAACCCAAATCAATCATTTGCGAGGACTAGCTAACTAAATAAACAGCATAATTACACTAATATTTCTTTGATTCCCTGTAAATCGTATAAGAAAAAATACAAAACTGATGATATTTGAGCCTTTTATGATGCATTATCTAGTAAATTTTAGTTTTTTTATATATTTTTTAATGGATAAAAATAGACTATATATATGAAACAATGTTTTTCATAATTATAAGGGCAAAATAGCCCAAAGATGTTATTTTTTTGATTATAATCCAGTTATTTAACTGTTTGCTATAATAATTCAAATAAAGATATATTATTTGCACCGTGCAAATTAATTTTATTTATCCAGAAAAAAACATAAAAACATTTATTATATCTATTATATATAGTGCTCTTTTATATATTTTGCTGTATTGTGTATTTAAAACTTTTAAGTTTTTCAATATTACTTTTAATGTTATGATTGAAATATGTAAAAATTTTTCGAATAGAACTTAATTTATTTAAAAAATGCAAAAAAAATGCAAAAAATGAATAAATACAATTTTTTATATAAAAAACACGAATATTTTATAAATATGATTGAAAAATCAAAACCAAGCACTATCAAAATATAACGTGAATTTTGTCTTTATCTAAACAAAAAGATAAAGATATCATATATATTGATGAATTTGTATACAAATACCATTTTCTGCAAATTCATTTAAATTATCAATCATATATTGTTAATTTAGTGTTTGATATTTTTAAGAAAAAGGAATTTTTTTTTGTATTTTCTTGAATTGAATTTTTATATGTACATTCTGTGGAAGTTTTTAATGAACACAAAATGAAACGAAATAAACGTAATCATTGTAATTATTTGATCTAGGATATATTTTGCAATTTAACTACACAGAGAATGTAAATCTAAAAAATTGAGTATAAATAATAGTTAAAGCTATAGACCCAACTTTTTAAAATAGTATAGAAAGATAAAGACATAAGGCAGAATCAAAAGGAAAAACAGAAAAGAAAAAGGGAGGCAAACAAACCAGTGAATTTATATTTGTTTTTTAAAACCGATTTTATTCACAGTAAATAGATTCTAAATGATTTTCATGTTTTTACCAATTTTCATATACAGATACATTCTTATATGAAAAGTCAGCCGACTCGCCGTTAGCTGACTTCTTCCACACATTCGTTTTGAATTACCAGCGTAAAAAAAAGCTATATAAAAGTGCAAAAAAACATTGGAAGGTTTTAAATATAAAAAAAAATTAGAAATGATATAACATTGAGTAAAAATATATGACATCAAAAGTATTATATTTTCAATTGATCAAATATGTGATTATACGATTCAAAAATATCTAGAAAAGAAAAAATAAATGCTGGAAAACAGAGCAAAAAGCATAAATTTGCCAAAAAAAGGTAATTTGATTATAACATTTCGAATTGTATAAAGTATTTGCAAAAAAAACAAAATAAATATTTAAAAATTTGCCGAAAGCAGTACGATGAAGCAACGATTTTCCTTTTAAAACAAAATTTGTCTATTATTTCAATGTAAATTCAAAAGATTTTTGCAATTTATTTTAATTAGTTAGAAATTTATGAATTTTAAGATATCGACAACCCAACATATTTTTAAAATTTTTGCAATAATAGTTAAATATATAAATTTTAAATAATTTCTATCATAGAAACTGAGATAATACATTTTTCCTTTCGATATAATCAAATAGCACATTAATCATCAAAATTATTGTTTTCAAAAATATTGTAACAATTTTTCGACAGGATTTGTTTCAAAAATGCTAATGAAATTTGAAAAACCAAACAAAGGAAATTTTTTGACTAAAAGTTTTTAGAAAAACCAATAATTTGTAAAAGTAAAAAAAATATTTGGCAATTGAAAGACAAATCTGAGAACTAATAAAAAATTAAAGTAGAAAGAGCAAAATAAAAAAAAGAAAGTAAAATAAGAAAAAGAGCTAGGTAATAGTAAAAAATTATAAGTAAAGGAAACAAATACTTAATTATTGAATTTAAACACAAAATTTCATAAAAAATAACCCAAAATAAAATTAAAAATCCGATATAAAACGGCTAAAAATAATTTCTAGAATGACAGATGTGCCAAGAGAAGAGCAAAGCTACAAAAAAATATATCCGCATTTGGTGACATCGAAAAAGCTGAAGCTAACAATACCATCGAGCTTAAGAAAGCCAAAACAAACTATAGAAAGAATCAAAAAGTTGCGTAAAGTGACAGCAAAGGAGATGCTCGTTGATGTACAATATTGTGCAGACATAAATGATTACGAATTTATTGATTCATACTGTTTACAGAATCCAAGTTTCCGCAATGTTTTTGAATACGATTTTGTTGTTTTTTTATATGAGCTTGTGATGGATAGAATTTTGAAAGAATGGAGGCTTTGTCAGCTCAGACTGATTCACGAGTACTATTACGAAGATTTTACTGGTGAGAGCTTGACAATTGCCCAGAGAAAAGCAATAGAATACAAGAAAAAGAATGAAGATGCAGAGAACGATAATGGCAAAAAAGGCGGGAAGAAATCACAAACAGCGCGGAGAAAAAGTACAAGAAAACGTGCGAGCTCGCGGTTGAGCAGCTGTTTACAAGAAAATGCAAAAAAAATGTCGAGTGAGAGTTTTAACGACAGCCAGTGTATTTCACCCAGCGATAATTGTGACATTTTAAATGGAGATGAAGTTAGCGGTAGCATAGGAAATTATGAGAAAAACAGTGACGTTAGCAACTGCGAAAACTCGGTTGATTTAAACGATGAGGGTTTAAACAACGAAAAAAGTTCTGTAAAACATGTAAAATCGTGCAAAAACAAGTTTATTTCGAAAAGAAATTTCGCTTTGCAAAAAATAAAGAAAAACATATCAAATTCACGGGAAAAAGGTGATAAATATTGTGGTGATGCTGATAAAAACAAGCAACTTAGTTTCAAGAAATACCGAATAACAAATCCGATCGAAGACAATTCAACGTCTGAAACACATCTTTTATGCGATATTTGCACTTTTCCGGAAACATCGCAGCAAAATATTATTTTAACATGCAACGGCTGTTTAATAAATGTGCATCAAGAATGTTACGGCGTGCCAAACTTAGAAAAATATTCTTATTTGGAAGATGTCAAACACAAGTTTTTTTTTCTGAACAAGTTGTGGTTCTGCAGGAAATGTCTGTTTTTTCCCGAGGACAATCCGAAGTGTAAATATTGTCCTGTTAAGGGAAATGCGTTCAAAATGATTTATAAAACCAAAAGATGGGCACATATTCTGTGTGCAAAATTTATTGAGAACATTGGATTTGCGAATACTGTTTTCTTAGAGCCGATTGAGGAGCTCAAAGAAGAGAATGGTGAGAAAATCGAAGAGCACAGTGCAAAAAATAATCTAAATTTTTTTGGAAGTAAAAACGCACGTAAATGTCGGAAAAAAGCAGAAAATGAAAAACTTGAAATTCAAGTTGATGACACGAAAAATTTAAAAGAGGGAAAAAAATCGACAGATTTTTCAAAAACAGGAAAAAATACAAATAAAAGACACAATTCAATAAATGTGCAAAATACAGAAAAGGAGAAAGAAAAGGAAATTTGTTTTATATGCACATCATTTGCTGGCAGAACTGCAAAATGCAACTACGATGAGTGTACTGTAAAATACCACGTTACATGCGGAATAAATTTCGGCCTATATTTTGACACAAAAAACAACACAACATTCTGTCAGCAGCACAATCCGGAGATTCTGCAAGACAAGCACGAAAAAATACAAGCAAACTCGTTTACCAAACTATCTTCATACAGTCTTCTCAATAGTAAAGCAGTGAATTTTAACATGACCAGACTGCGTTTTTACCCGAAAATATATTTCAGACCACAAGTTAGAAAGCCGCTGGAAATCAGGCAGCCTGAGGTCAGTTTTATCTTGAAAGTGCGAAACATGAAGCCGCAATTTAACGAGTTCATGGCTAACAGAATTCTGGCAAATGATTTGTGTAATTTCTCGTGCAAAACAATCAATTGCAAGATTGAATGCTGCTTCAATACCAAAGACCAGCAAAATTCTATCAATGAGAAATTAGAGAAGTTTGGTTTTTGTAAATTAAATTCAAATAATCTGAATCCTGACAATTTTGTACTTTCAGATTTGTTACAAAGTCAAAAGATAGATGAAAGTTTTGAAAGCATTATAAATGCGGTTCAATACAAGAAGTGTGCTGTAAAGGCTTTAATTACACAGTTTGTTCTCGATATCGGTGCTTATTACAACTCAAAATGCAATAGATACTACGATACATCAGGATTTATCGATATGCAGAAGCGCGAATGGGAAAAATGGGACGCTTCACGTGGAATTTACTGTTGCAACAAGATGTTACTCAATTATTTGAACAACTTACAGTTTAAAAGTTTGGCTGATTGTGTGAGTTTAAAGTTTGATCCACAGGATTTGAAGTGTCTTTTTAATGTAGTTTTTGTGCTCAATAAGAAGGTTTTGCAAAAAAGATTGCAAGATGAGAATGTTGATCCTTCTGATGATATTAAAAAAGATGAAAATATTCGAAATGATGTAATTAATCAAGAAAAAATTCTCGTTGACGAAACACTTGACATTGTTGATGAAGATAAAATTAATGATAAAAATCGAATCAATGACGTAGAAAATAAAGCACAAAATGATCTCCAAAACAATGGCAAAAGCATTTCTGAAACCTTGAAGGAGAATATTTCGCATAGCACTGCTATTCTCGAAGTACAGAAAAACAACATATCGGAACAAAATTCAAATACACAAAAAACTAATGTAGATTCACATGTTTTCAATTCAATCAGCAATAAAACAACAAGCTATTCAGAAACTCAAAATATAGATAACACAATAGATAATGAAACCACAGATACTACAAAACATTCTGTTAAAAGAAAATCAGGCGTTAAACAAAACAAAAATCACATAAATTTATATCATAAATATCATTCTCTTTTACTACAAAAATGCACAAACACACATATTAAAAACTTCGAGTATCATCATCTCGAACATATCCTAACATCACTCAAAAATTTGAAAACCGTACTGCATAAAGTTATACAAAAAAAGAATGAAGAAACAAAAATGATAAGAATTCAAAGACAGCACATCCTTGCTACAAAAGACTAT
Source organism: Edhazardia aedis USNM 41457 (assembly GCA_000230595.3). Classification (NCBI taxonomy): domain Eukaryota; kingdom Fungi; phylum Microsporidia; family Culicosporidae; genus Edhazardia; species Edhazardia aedis. The sequence goes on from AFBI03000097.1 coordinate 130,507, forward strand.
CCTACATTCATCAAACTTCATCTAATCGAAAAACTACAAGAAACAGAGTCTTTTGAAGTTTTTAAGTATCCTGTTACAGAAAAAATAGCACCAAGATATTTTAGCATCATAAAACATCCAATGTGTTTCGAAAATATAGAGGATAAACTCTTTGATAAAAATTATACATTTGATATGATGCTACAAGATCTCAAGCTTATTTCTGATAACTGTAGAGCATATAACAAATCTAACAATTTTTTCGTTAATTTGGCTAATCTTCTCGATAAAAAAGTTGATGAAATCGTTCATCAATATGACTAATTGCTGATTACAAATTTGTTAAAATCTTCGAAGTTATGTAATAGCATTATCGATCAATAATTTTCATTAAATACTCCACGATTTCTCATTTATATTTTTGATTTAAGATTTCTCAAATTGATCTAATATACACTATTTTACTAGTCTCCTTTGATTTTTTTAATTTTTGGCGAAACAAATTGTTGAGTATTGATCTAACAATACTCCTTAAGATTAAATAGGGGAACTATTTAATTTATGCAATTTAAAAATTTTATCTATTTTTGAAAATTAATTAATTTTTTGACAGTTAATTTACTAAAAAAGATTTTAGTAAATTTTTTATTGGTAATTTATTTAAAATAGATTTTTTTGAAATAGAAGTATTATATCTCCGAATTAAGGAGATAAAAGGTATAAAGAATTTGTATTTTGGATTGATGGTTCGAAATCAAAAGAAAACATTAATAAATAAATCCGTAACATCCAACACAAATATTGTTCTTATTTTTAAAAAAATTCACAAATATCAATCTTTAATATTGTTAGATTTATAATGTAGATGTTCTAGCGGTGAGCACTGAACAGGGAAAAACATTAAAGAACGCAAATAGTGAAAGTAGAAAGATTTTTATGGTATTAAATACTAGGTTTTATTGATTTACGATGCTCGTATATTTATCTTTTCATTTCTTCCCCTTTCATCTCCTTAGGGATGCTTACACTTATCTACTTCTTGGTGTAATCAGTAAAACAATTTACACTTACCACATTTAGATCTTTTTGATTAATGTGTAATAGAATCATCAGCAAGATAAATACTTTTTATCTTAAAAGAGTATTTTTGCAACATTCAGATGGTATTATATTGTTTTAAAAATATTTTATTTTAAAGATATAAATGCATATATTACTATTTAAATTTTTTGTTAAGTGTTTATTATAAATATACTAAAAAACATATAAAGTTGATATTATTTATTATTACTTGTATAATAGCTAGCAAATATAGCATTTATATTATAAATATCTTAAATATACTATTCTTCAAGATTTTTTATTAATATGTTCAAAAAAAAATTTTAAGAAATACTAATTATATTTTCAAATGAATTAACTACTTTACTATTAAACTAGTTCTAAATTTTTAATTTAATTTTTATACATAAAAAAATGCATGTATATATAACAATTTTCACATTTTTACCAACAATTATTTTTACGTATCGAGAAAAAAAAAAACCAATGCGCATTTAGTTTTCAAATAAAACTAAAATACGATTTCAATTTCAGATATGCTGTTGATTATGTTTTAATATTAAAGAAAATTTTCTTCTAAACACTTTTTTGATAAGAATATCTACTTGTTATTAGAATTTTAGATTTTTTAGGATGTACAAAATTAATGTAAGTTTACATTAAACCTTTTTTAAAATAATATTATGTCAAAGAAATTATAAACAATTGTTGATGTAGAATGTTCGTTTAGATTTTTTACTTATAAGGCAATATAATTTTCAAATAAAAGAAATTTAAGAGCTTGATCTCTTAGAGAATATTTAAAATGTTATTACATACTATAATTCCTTTTTACTGAAATTTAAAACTTTCATTTGACAATACCAAATATTTCTTGTTTTAAATAACTTATATATTTTTATTGTGTGTATTTCAATATTTTAACAGCCTAAAAGCTCGAAAAACAGTCTTTAGTAATCTTAAATCAATTTTATTTGACTTTTCGAAAAATAGATACAAAAAAATCCTGTGATTCTGATTTTAAATATTTTTAGCCTCAAATGTTGTGATATCGCTGTTTTAGCATTTTTTTTCTCATTTATAGTTTATAAGAAAATTAGAAAACTTTTAACTGAAACATTGGCAAAATTTTATATATACATTGTAATAAATATGGAAATGTTTTATACAGCAATAAATTAAAATACATGCTAACCATAGTTGAGCACGAACAGAAAGAGATATCTAACAAAAAATAACCCAATATACAAACCGGAACCAAAATTAATTAATATAAAGAAACTAATTTTTTTCTTTCTGATATAATATTATTATAAAAAACACTTTTTTATGTTTAATCTACTCAATGATCTAATTTCAATGTGGTAATTTGGAAATTTATTTTATAGAGCTTGGTAGAAAAAAAAATAAATAACATTTAGCCAGAAATAAAAGAAAACACTGTAATTTCATTTTTATTTTTTTATTGCTTAAATAATTCATGTCTCTTATTGGAATAATCATTATTTTACTATCGAAATATACTAATAAGAAGGACAAATTTAAAATGTTTTCTTTATACCAGGACTAAATCTTTTTGCTTATTTATTGTGCTAAATTTTTGCGTTTCATCTTACTATTTTATTTTTGGTTCTTTGAAATTAGCACTTTTATATTATTAAAGTTTTTTCAAAATAATCAATTATACCAAGATAAAAATATATATCCATTATGAATATATTGGCGCTTTACGACTTAAAAATCTAGTGCATTTTCAATTAACAACAGAAGATTGAAGAGTAAGAAATAAGTATTTAAAGAATCTTATAATGAAGAAGATATACATATAAAAATAATATTATTCTTTTCAGCACTGATTTATAAAAAAGAAACTCTAAAAATGTAAATTTGGCGATTTTTGATTTGTGTTGATCCTTAAGTTTAAAAAGATACTTTACAAACATTTAAAAGTCAAGCATACCAATAAAAAATTTTTTATTTGATCAAATTTTATTAATATCATTGTATAAAATATCAAATAACCCTTGTATGCTATTTTCAAGGTAGCTTTTAGATAACGCGATCAACAAATTTTCTTTATTATTTTTTTTAATATAAAGCATTTGAATTAGAGTGAATTTCGTTATCACAAATAAAAAATAGAATAATTAATGTTCAAATATGATATTATTCGTCGATATATTATTTTCAACTGATTCCTATGCAAATGCAATAATTGATAAAAATAATATCTAAATAAGTAAATCAAAAAATGGCTTTAATTTTTGCTGATAAAAAAAATGTCTACTTTTGTTTTACACCTAAAATACAATGTAAATTTTCTTATTTTTTTACCTAATTTTAATAAAATATTGTTAAAAAGTATTTTTCTTTTTTTACCGTGAAAATCAATTGTGCTACTTTATTCGCTATAATACATATTATGTGATTAATTCATATTAAAGAAAAAGTTGGGAATATAGCAAATTATAATTTAAATGTTTATATATTTTTAATGTATATTGTATGTCAATATTCTTCAAATTACTGCACTTAATTACTTGCTTTGTACTTGAATTAGAACATATATAAAGTAATACGTGCAACCACTCAGATAATGGTGAAAACAAAAAATACATCGGTTCAAAAAGTTCATAATTTCGAAAATATTAAATTTAGCTGCACCAAATATTTATAATTAGAAGTTTTTTTGCGAAATACAGAAGAATCAATAATGGAGTCCCACGAAATTTCTATATCTGGAATAACAAATAGACTAATACCATCAAAAACTGAATTTAAAATATAAAATATCACAGATAATTGTTATTTTCAGTTATTTATTTCTAAAATTTTGTATTTAAGAGCTAATAAAAAATATGCTATACAAATTTTTATGATTTCTATTAAGAATTTATTATCACAGAAATCACAAACACTTAATAGAAATACCGAATGTATTGCAAAAAAAATTGTTATTTGTTTAATTTATAATCCATTAAATCGATTTCTAACCAAGAATAATAGATTTTTTGGTCATAAATTTATCTATTTGGTCTTAGTTTAACATATAACTGCAAGTAATATAACTTTTCTTATTTTTGTTTGCTTAAGAACTTAATTTGAAAGTGTAGGGTTTAAATTTTAGTGTTTTTTATACAAAGATAGGTAATTTAAAAAAAAATATTGTATCAGACAAAACTGCTCCTTCAAAGACATTGATGTTATCGAATGTAAATGCATATTTATTTGAAATGACAAAATAGTTTTTTAATATAAAAAAAATCAATATATTTTTGTGATGGCTTTTTCCCTCCCATTTTCACCTCTAGGTTATCTATATATACTGAACCTCTAGATAAAAAACATTGAATAGATGAAGACACATAAGGATGAATAATCGAAACCCATCGAATTTAAGTAAGAAAACATCAAAAAACCCTGGTATTGATTTGCGTTATTCTTATTACAATAACTACACAAACAGCACATTTTTCCTTTTTTTTCCTAAATTTAATTTAAGCTCGATATTGTATATAATCACCATTAGAATATATTACGTTTATAAAGTAAAATGTAGTTTTTTTCAAATACAAAAAACCTAGATTCAATAAAAAAACTAAATATTGACGAAAAAATAATGAATGTGAAATTCATGTTTATCGTTTACACAATATAAATATTATTTAATAAGATTTCCTTACATCAATGTTAAAAAAATGTATTTTTGATCTAAAATTACCAATATTTTACGCTTATTTAGCATTCAATGACAACTATCACTGGAACAAGTACAATTAAATCGCTTTAAAATGTGAGTTTTACATTAGAATATGCAGAATATTACAATAATAAGGATCCTGTAGTAATACAAATACTGGTGTATTAAAAATTTTTTATATATTTACAGGAAAAGCATAGTATATTTTATAAGATTGGTAAGCAACTATTAAATTGAAAGTAAATGATATTATACGCTTTGACGAAAATAATCATATGAAAAAGAAAAAATAACAGCTATAAATTATAATTGTGTATAAAAATATAATTATTTAGAGAGATTATGTATACAAAAAATAATCAAAGGTGATTGTCTGTATTTGAAATGTAATTTTTGACACATTTTGGACCAACTTTATTAATTAGAGCCTTTTCTGTAATTAATTCAAAATACACGATATATTGCATGTCAATAAAAAACATATGAACCGAAAATATATTGCTTTTTCTTATCTTATTATAAAAAACTTTTAACGTAAACATATATATAAGAAAACAACAATTTCATTATTCATAATACATTATATCATTTGTTTTACTCACTTTTTTAATCAGCTATAAAGAATTTACATAAATCATTTTAAAATATTAATATTCAAAAAAAAGGTCACATCAAAGTTTATATCATCTTAATGCATAACTATTTATATAAATGCAGTTTTTTAAAAAAAATTAATTTGATCAAAATCTATATTTGAGACTTTTTCGATCTAACCGTATAAAACATGTTCCTATAAAAATTTGATTCTAGATACACAAACCATAAACATTCTAATATTGTAATAAAATTGAAAAAAATTTATAAAGAGCGATTTAAAAAATAGAAAGCAAAACCATATATATCGATAACAATGATTTATAAAAAAGTAAATTTGATTAATAGGCGCATCAACAAAACTCTTATTTTAAATCGGGGTGAAATTTTTATATTAATACATACATTTACTACATTTTTATAAGTGTTTTGATGTTTTTTCTTTTTGAAAAATAAGAGATAATTTTTTGTTGTCAATTTGTCAATTTTTAGCATATTGATTCAAATAAAAAAAATTTAAAAATCAAATAAACGTTTCTATTGATTTAAAAATCATCTTTTGTCTTTGATTTTTATACTTATTCCGTTAAAAAAAGTAATTACTAATCAAATTTTTTTTCTTCCTTACTTTTTAAGAATTTCATGTTTCAAATAAACTATTTTTAAGACAATCAAATTATTATACATAAAACTGCTACACAAATGTAGAATTATCGATTGAAAATCTAATAAATTCCATTGACTCTTTTTTTATGTTGTCTTTTAAGCTTTTTTAAAATTATTGATGCAATTTGTTAATGGATTGTCATATGTTTTTGTGTGATATTATATATAGAGATTATTTTCTAGACCAACAACAAATAAAATTCCATATCTATGCCCTTCTATGAGAAACCTTTCTTTTTTTAATAAATAAATATATTTTTGTGTGTTTTTTGTTTTTGTAAATAATAATATTGTTTGTATACATGCTTTTTTCTATAAAAATAAATTATATTGCTACTGATATTATGATTGATATACTCATAACAGAAAAACAAAAATTTTCAATTATGTAACATTTTTAATAAAATTTATGTTTTTGAAAGTTATAATGTAATTTTTAAATTCATTTTTGTGTTTGCTTTATTTGTAAATTATAAAAGGCATTCTCGATATTTATGAAAATAAAGAGAATAAAGATAAAATTTATAGATGTTTTTTTTTGAAATGTATGTCACAATATTTAAAATTTATTTAGTTTTTACAATTTCTTATAATTTCTTAACTCATAACACGGTTTGTTTTTTTTACATTCAATTAGATCAAAGATTGTGTAAGCAATAATATAAATTTTTATGTCGATCAACCTTGTTTTTTCACTGCTTATTTGATTTGATTTTTCATTAGTAAATAGTTTATTATTAAATAAATTCCTTTTTTATAAATGACAATATAATTTTAGGACTGCGAAAATATAGATTAGACGATAAATTGCATGAAAAAAACTATAAAGACAGAATTTCTGAGATTAAAAACCATTTATTGATAGAAATTTCAAGTGATGTGTTGATATGAAGCTTTTTGTTTGTTAGTATGCCGTCTGTCACACATATTGTCTTCTTGCTCGTGCTTGGATAACAGAAACTAACAGTTTTTCTTGTTTTAACAATTATAGAAAAATATGGCTGATTAGTTTTTTCCCGAAAACATTCTAACTACTATTTAATAAGTTTACAGAATATGGAGAAATCTTTTTATATATAAAATACAGCATTACCATCATAAAAATTAAATGTTTTTATAATAAAGTTTTATTTAAAAGTACTTTTTGGAAATGAAGTTAAATATCACGTTTTATTTCATGTCTATAATTTTTTTTTTCATTTTGTATTCTTTCAATTAGTTTTCTTATATTTAAGGTGAAACAAAATATTTATACTTGTAATATTTTATAAATTTTTAGTATCCTCTATAAATTCGAAAATTTAATATCTCCAAAATTTCTAAAACACCATAATATAAATATTGGTCTTCTTTGTTTAAGGGAATCATTTTAATTTTTTGTTCTTATAATTTTTTATCAATAAACAATAAATTTGATTAGCATAGATTTTATTATTATCCGATTCAGATATCTTTAATTGTAACATTTTATAATATAGAAAACATTGAAATATCAATTTATTTTTATAATATTGTGTTTTTAATCTTTCCTAGAACTTTATAGATGTGTCAGTAAAACATTGACTTACATTTAATAGCATAAAACACCGTAATATTTTATATGTTGATCTGTATGATTTGAACTACGTAAAATTCTAAAATCAGATTTAATAGACAAAAGCGTCTCTAAATATTTTTTTATATGCTTGGTGTATGTAAACACATGAAATTTCATTCTATATAAAAATTTGATAGATATGTAGCAGAGAAAGATGCTCGAAAATAAAAAAGTATATTTCGAAGATAAAAACCATATTGCAGACAATTTTTAAAATATGAATATTTATTGCGAATAAATAAAATAGGAATATTGTTATAATTTTTTTTTATTGTGGATTGACCATGTGCTATGCCTGGTGCTATTCTTTCCCTATTTGATATCATCATTATTCGTCTTCTCTGTTTAAATGTATCTGGGTGCTATCTGAAAACCATTTTTATAGCATTTTGGACCATATTTTAAAGCCATCTGATTATAGTTGTCGGACTCTAGCCGAAAATTTTTTTATGACCCTTTTATTTCTTTGCAGGAGTCAATTAGTCCACTGCAATATCGAATATAAAATTAAATAAAATATATAAAAAGATATTATATAAATGTTGAAAATATGCACAAAAAAATATATTAAATATATATAAACCTTTTTATAATATAAAAAAGTAATCAATAAATATTTAAAACAAATTCTGATTATCTTTAAAGCAAACTACACAAAATAAAAGATCATCTCATTGAAAGCATAAGAAAAAAATGCTGAATTTTCGATTTTTCTAAAGAAAAGGCAATAATATGAACAGTGAATTAGCATCATTACCCTTTTTCTACAAATTTGGAAATAAAAATATTTCAAGTCTATATACATAATTATTTACTGTATTAAAAATACGTCTTTTTATATCATTTTTTTATTTTCTTCTGTTTTAGATTTAGAAAAATACAATCTTTGTAAATGAATTTCAAATGATACAGATGTCTTTTACATGTATATTTTTCGTGCAAAATATAGGTAAAATACATTATTTCTAATATTTTTATATATTTTCACATTGATTTTGTAAATAATTAGTATTAACTTTTTTATGGGTCATTAAATTTTTCATCAATATCGTTTCTTTTGTTTTTTATCATATTTTTATTGCTATATACACATAAAAGTCAATTTAAAATTAATCTATTTTTTCAATATTATATATTATAAAATCAAAAAAGCAATCGTTATTCAAATTTTATTATAAAAAATATCATATTAGATGATAAACGCAAATTTTTATTTTTTATAACCATAGTCATTAAAAACAAAAATAAATATAAACATCAAATTTCTAAATATTGCTCTATCAAAATGAAAGGAAAAAAACTAAACTGATTTGTATTCGTTCAGGAAAAAAAATATTATTTGTAAATAATTTTATCTCATATTTGGATCTGTATCTGTGCCAAATTAATAATTCCTACTAGCATGAATGGTTTAGCGTATTTTTAAAAAATACAAATTAATATAAATAATTATATATATTTTTAAAATAACCAATTTTATGCAATCACTGTATCTTTGTATAAAATAATACAATTTATCATATGAAACAAATGTTTTTATTTTGATTTTCTGCTAATCGTGTATCACTGTGGTGTAAAGCTCTTTTGTTCACACAAAAAAATTTAGTAGATCACAAAAATCTATGTTTTGTGCAAAAGAAGGAACAAGAAACTATATTATCAAAATATAGAATCTATAAATAATATTAACTGCAAATAATTTTTTTTAAAGAACTACAGAAATACAAATTTAAAATATTTTGAAGACTGATATAGACTGAAAGTGTCATCATATTGAAGGAATAATATATACGAACAATAGGACCTATATAAATACTCAAAATGCAACACCAAAAATAATGGCAATATAACTCTATAAATTCTAATTTTTTTTGCACATTCTTATCCAAATTTAAAATTTATAATATGAATTGTTTTTTATTTCACAATAAAAATGACCAAATTTTAATCTATTGAATTACTTGAAACAGTAAAAAAAGATAAAAAAATCATATATTTTTTGTATTTTTTTAATATTAGTAATATTATGAAGCATTCTTAGTGGTTATTTTACATGTTAGACTTTAATTTATAATTAAAAATGGTGATAAATGCATAATTATATTAAGAACATAAAGCAATGTGTCACTAATATCGTTATTGCGCACTTTTCATAGAAATTTTTTAAAATATTTGAAAAAAATTTTTAAATAACATTAGAGATTCATTTACTTACGATTACTCAGAAAAAACAATTATTGTGTGATTGAAATATATAAATAATGAAAAATATTATTCTTTAAAAAATTATTTAGGCGATTTTCATTTTTAAAAAATGTTTTTTTTCTCGATATTTTGAAAATTTATCAAATTTAATGAAACTTTAATTACTGTATGATATAGAATAAAAATATACCAAAAATGAATAATGACATTTAACTTTTTAATTGAAATGGTAAAAACTGAAAATTTTTTTTTGCCGCAATCATACGAGACATTGTTGAAATAGCAAATATGTATCATTCATACAAAGAATTTTTAAATTCCATTTTGACATGAAACAATTTTTTATTGGATAAAAAAACAAAACAACTGTATTCTAGTTTTATTATACGAATTTCATATTTTATTTCAAATAATGCAGTTCGATACATAAAAAGACATGATGTGTTAAACAATACCTACTTTAAAAAAATTTACCTTGTTCAATCTCAATTAATTATAATATTTCCTTCCTTACAAAAAATTATTTTATTCGCATTACCGTATTATATATATAATAAAGGAATTACAAAGGTTGTGGGTGTATTTTTATGCGGAAATTTCAAAAATTGAAATTTCACAAGCAATGTGCACAAAAAAAATATTAACAATTGATTATAACAATTTTTTATGTTTCGACTAATATATTTATTTCGAATTATACGTTATTTTGCATAAATACGACATTTAATCATGAATTTGATACATTTATGTATATCAAAAAAATAATATTATATAACAAATATATATCGCATCATATTATACTAATAAAACAACAACATTGTAGTAAACTACTTATATTAAGTGATTTACAGCACTCTACTGTTGACCTCTTTTAGAGATATTTAAAGATTAAGTTTTAAGCCCTTGTAGTGTTACCATATAAAATAGAGTATATAAGAGACTTAGAAACCTGCTCTTCTTTGATCCCACAAATTCCATAAATAAAACACAATTTTATCATTTAATAAAGATTTATCTTTCCTTTAATCCACTATGCTAGAAACACCCATTAGAATCAGGGTGTGTATAGCAAATATGTAAAAAAATTTACAAGATAAATTTTTCAACAAAAAACTGCATATGAAATCTATTTTCATTTGCTTGATTTGAGCAAAAATATAAATAGTAGGTTCTAAAATTCTCAAAAACAAGAAATTAAAAAAATTTCTTTAATATCAAGATGCTTGGAATACTAAAATAAAAATATTTGATCTTATGTGTTATTTTTTTTATTATCTATAAATATAGACAATTTTATTCAATTAATCACTTTATTTAAGTAATGGTTTTCTATATTTTGAAGCGAAAATTTTTTTAAAAACGCAAATAATTATAAAATAAAACTAAAATTTTAAACCTCGCTTTTTGCATATTACATATAATAGACAGCACAAAAGTATTTTTTTATTGTCAAATCGCATGGTAATCAATTTAAATTTGCCTACATTAGATAAAAAAAATGTTACCATGTATTTTATGTGATAAGATCTAATGATAACAAATATCTGATTTACAAAAACGTTTTTCGTCGATCCCTGTTAAATTATTAAGATGATTTTAAATAATTAAAATCATTATTTTTTTTGTCAAGGCAGATTGTATTTGTAAAATATGCTCTTTTATAGATAGTTTTGGTTTTCCAGAACCTTTCACGTTTATAAGAAAAGTCAAATAAACCGAATTCTACCAACATATTTAACCAAACCCTTCAAAGTGTAAAATGAATCATATCTCAATCGTGTAATCACTATTTTTTGTTCTTACAACAGGTCATTGGTATAATTTTTATTATTCGATAAAAATTATCGCAATAAATAAATCAAATAAGCTATAACTTATAAAATTTCGACAATAAAAACTTTGATCTTATTTATTATTAATTAAAAAATTAATCATCGCTTACATCGTTTTACGTTTTTATGCATTAATACGTAAATATGAGTTCATAAAATAGTGTCTAAACCTTTTTTAAAAGCGCATATTGTATCACAAATAATGTTATCAAAAAATATATTGTAAAATTTTTTCCTCAAAAACAATAGTTTATTATATCAAATATTGTAATTAAAATATAAAAACTTTTATTTGTACAAAAAAAAATATTTTGATATTTTTTGTTTGATATTAAGAAAAAGATAAATTTAAAAAAGACTTTTTGATTTTAAATTATATTTTTATATTTTAGATATGGTTTCTAATATTGATACGAAGAAATTTTTTTGTTTATTGAACGAAAATTAAGGTTTTTAGTGATTGGTTATAATAAAAATTTTTACGATATATAAAATCTTGAAAAAACAATTTCCATAACAAAAGACACCATTCATTTATACTTTCTAATATACAAAATCCAAAACTTTACAAAATATGTATTTTCATGATTTAATTAAACCATTAAATATTTTTTATATAAGAGATTCTGAACACATTGAGGTGCATAATAATTAAAAAAATTAGAAATCGTTGTAAATTTAACAATTTTATTACAAGAATATATCCAATATAGAATAAAAAATATACAAAAAAACCATCTGATTTACTATATCAACATATACGAATACAAAGTACCAATATACCTACGCTTTAGATGCGTTTTTATATTAGTATATGTGCGTAAAAAAACAAATTAAAATCATTTTAAAATTAACTATTACATATATTATGAAATAAGTGGCAAGCATCCCTATTTTTTAAATACCTATGTATCCATCAAAAAATCAGAAAAAAATTAAATATGCATTTAAAATGTTTGAATTTTAAGCTAAAAAATTAGTATCTATATAACAAAAATAAAAACAGCCCCTGTCATATAATTTTGTACCGGGTGTTTAATTTTAGTACAAAAATTATGTATTTATATTATAATAAAATTACAAATTATTTTTCAAAATTCTGTAATATATTATCTATAATAAATACACTATTTTTAAAAAATAAATTGTTTTTGTTATTTTTCAATTTTCTATAGTATTTCTTTTATTCGTAATCTGTCTTAAAAGTTTTCAAATCATATGTTAATGTATCAAACATTTAAGTGTGTAATTTCAAAATACATCTGCAAATATTCTAGTAAAGTAAATTTCATCAAAACAAATTCTCATTAAAATACATGTATTAGTAAAAATTGCTGACTTGATATTAATATATGCCCTTAAAAAACTTCTTTTAATCTTTTACTGCCTATTTTTTTATCATATGAAATTTTCATCTTTTAAATTAATTGTGTTTCATGATGTATAATAATGAATATCTTTCTTTTCGTAATAAATAAAAATTTTGAAGGAATCAGATATAAAAAAAATTGCTCTATTGTTATATACAAAAATTGCTATATATTTTTATATTTACGTCAAATTTATGCTGTTTTATACCTTTAAATGTTGGTTAATAGTCGTTCTCATATATTGCATTATCGTATCGTAAAAACTTACATTTGAATTTAAATTATTTCAGAGGTTCTAAACATTTAAGTATTGAATTTTTAGACGATTTATATACGAAAAAAAACAAATATTCAACTTATTAATCTTTTCTTAGAAATATTTGCAATTCGTAAAAAAATATTATGTTTTTTACTTAATGATTGTAATAAATATAATTCTTCTTTAGCATTCTATATAAAATTTTTCCACTAAGTGAAAAAAAATAAATTATTCAATTTTTGAAATGCAGAGGTAGTAGTAGATGAAAAAAACATCATTAAGATTATTGGAATAAAAAATAAGATTTGTTTACCATTAAACAGTGAAAATTATTTTTTTATCTTTTTCAATATCTTTATTATCAGAAATTTATACTAAAAAAATTAAATTCTCGGTTAAAGTACAACAATCAAGTAAAAATGGAATTATATATCTTAAAAAACACGATGCGTTATCCTTAAATCTTTTATATAAAAAATAGATAACAAACACAAATAATTCTTTAAAAGTCACAACAGAAATCTTCACCAGTAGATCATTAAATGAAGATTACTTTTGATCAAAAATACGGGATGCATAAAAAAGATTTAATTCATAATTTATTTCAAATAAACCAAACATTGAAATCATTAATTGCAAAGAAAGCAATCAATTTCAAACATTAAATAGCGATTCAAACGCGTAAAATACAATTAAACACAAATTTTTTTTAGTATATAAAATTTAACAATTTTTCTTATAACTAGTGCTATTACGTTTGAGATTTTTACAGGTATTGATCTTCAAAAAAATTTCTCCCTTGCAAATTTTGTGTTGTAAGTCAATATCAAATTCAATTAAATTAAATTTAAAGAGATTGACAGTTTTGGCATATAAAAAACATTTTAAATATTTGAAGAAGTTCCTTTTTCCATAAAATTTCTAGTTTAAATATTTTCTGAAAATTTCATATGATTATCAGCATCGTTGTTGATTATGTTAGTGCTAGACGCGCTAACTGATTCATTAACGTTTAAAAAAGAAAAGTTTTGTTCGTTACTCATCATT
>AFBI03000098.1:0-35709 GCA_000230595.3 Edhazardia aedis USNM 41457
TAGTAAGATTGTCCGTTTCATCAGCATAGACTACAATTCCTTTGTTTTAGGAGAAGAACTGAATATTCCGCAACCGTGTACTTCTTGGGTATTCTTATTAATAAAATCGAAAAATACCAAATGATTAATATTGATTAAGAAACTAATAAGGGAAATATTATTAATAAAAGTAATGAACTTCATTATAATATAATGTTGATTGTAGATTATTTTGATGAATTTCTTCTAATTGCTTAAGCTTTTGACCTATCTCTTTTCTCTGGGTTAATTATAAAAACCTTATATATTAAAAACACAGGTTTGTATATCTACAGGTGCCGCATTTAAATCTATTAACTGACCTATCATCAACAACCAAAAATATAATCGGTTCATAACTATAAAAAAGCGTAGTAAATTATTGTTCCTGTTAATTTTTAATGCAAATATGTGATAAACCATAAAATTGTCAAGCGAAACATCTGAAGAAAAAGGGAATTTAGTTTAATATAAGATTATAGCAGAGTTTAGAATGACCAACAGTACAAAAATCAGTTATGGAACATTAATTTAAAAATACAAATAGAATATAGTTTTATGCTAAACTAATATGCATAAAAAATAATAGTCGCTTTATGGATTGCAAACTTATGAATTATTTGAACGAAAAATCGATATCTTTTGCATTACTTGCTCTAAACGTATATAAAAAAAATAAAATATATTTGTCAATTAGTAAGTTTTATTAGAATATACATCGACAAATATATTGGGTGTTCGCGTTTTAGATTTATTTATGATAGAGTCTCTTGCCTACCTTTCTATCCTAAACTGAACTAATAACTAATTAAGCAGTAATACAAAGTATGTGAAGAATCAGTGTTTTTAACATTCAAAAACGATTGAAAAACATAAAAAAAGATTTAAACAATAAAACTACAAAAAAAAATATAAAATGAAGTTGGATATTCAGTATTATTAAAGAAACAGGTGAAATCAAGAGGGGTAATACAACATTGATTGAACTTTTATTGTTTAACATGCATGAGATGTGTTATTTATCTAATATGTGACGCAAAAAAATACAACAAATCAAGACCGCAGAAAACAGCATTAAGAGTGACGGAAAATATGATTTTGAAGATGGAATTTATGTTCGTAAAAAAAAAATATGTGGGGATACCGAAATGATAGAAGGATATGAATTATGACAAGTCCAAGTGAATTAAAATAAATCGCACCTGCTTGTGTTTTTTTGTATAAATAAATTAATTTGCACATTTTATTTGTATTAAATTTGATTTAAACTAATATTTAGTGTTATCTATGGCGTAAATTATAAACTATATTACAACATGCATTTGGAAAAAGTTCAGGGGCATAAAGGATAGTTAACAAGAGATAAACTTAATAGATAAAATAAAATTTTAAATTTTATCATTCTTATTGTAAATCTTATTCTGACATTTTGAACAACTATTTTATTCACTCCCCCACTGCACAGTTATCAACATTTCGTTAAAGCAATTGAAGAAGGAGGAGATATGGTTAATTCATTTATTATAATACTTAGCGAACATAAAAATCTAAAAGCAATATTTCATTGTAACACCAAAATAAAGATGTTTTATTTTTAAAGTTTATTATCAAAAGAAAAGGATATGAATAAACAGCTGAGTTAATACAAATTTCATGTCTTATAAAATCGTAAAACAAACGTATGTACATTTTTTAGCTAAAAAAAGAATGTGGAAAGCCAGTAGTTTTTGAATAGGATGATTGCCATTTGATCATTGTGTATTGTAAAATCAAATTGTTTAATTTACATAAATTATACTGTTAAAAACGATATGTCATACTATATATAGGCGTTATAATATTTTTATTGTTCATATTCCAAAGTTAATATCTTTATTAAGCATATATATTAACTAAAATCCGTTCAAATTATTAATTGGGTGTAAACCAGAATTTTTTCAACAAAAAATCAAAGAAAAAGTACCATTAAAATATTGATTTCTAATGAAAGCTTTTGTTGTATATAGCATCAAACTTATACTAATGGTTAAATTATTCAAAACAAAAAAAAATCATTATACCATAGGTTGGGTGTACGGGTCCCTCCCACGAGGTTTGCCCGACTTTAAATTTTTAGATATATTGTAAGAATTATTCATTTACTCGATCTACTTTATTTAATGAGGCTATTTAAGCTTTTTTACTGATTAAAAAGCACCAATCACTAATCTGATAAAAAAATATCAAAATAATTAAACTTAATATATCAAGCTTAACTTGATAATTTGTACCAACAAATGATCAACTTTGATTTTTTTGACCAAAACATCAATAAAATATAGATTATTTTCTCACAGTGAAACATCACATCCAACTCCACACATTAAGTTTAGAGGTAAAAAAATCAAATTTTTCTTTTCTTGTAGTTGAACGTTTTTCAATCTTGATCAATCATTTATTTTTGTGATTTTTATAAAAATTTCTGTTGTATATTATTAAAAAAATTCCATAAAATTATATTTTTAAAGCTTTTTTTAAGTTTCTTTTATATTCAAATTTGATTAGTCACATTTTTATAAGTTAAAAACAACAAAAAAAGTTTTTTACATACATATATATATATATGCAGATTTAAACGACTTTTTATTCGATATGTTTATTCATATTTTATTGCTTTTTCGAAAAAATTATCTTTTTTCCATCTGTATAAATAGTTGATTTCGATTAATTGTTAAAAAAAATTACAATTTTATCAATTCAACAATTTTTTTAATTTGTTTTATAAAAATATATAATCTATTAAATTTTATTTTTCTATGTTATTTATCAATTAGAGTTCTATTATT
Source organism: Edhazardia aedis USNM 41457 (assembly GCA_000230595.3). Classification (NCBI taxonomy): domain Eukaryota; kingdom Fungi; phylum Microsporidia; family Culicosporidae; genus Edhazardia; species Edhazardia aedis. The sequence goes on from AFBI03000098.1 coordinate 2,844, forward strand.
AAATCAAAAGCACTTTGATTTGAAAATCTTCTACATTAATAATTAAAAAACAAAATTTTTATTGTTTTATTATATCAGTGATACTAAACAATTAATGTTATATTTGATCTAATTGACATGATAAATTTGTATTGATAAGCATTATTAACCAAATCAAGTATAAATATTATGTGTATGAATAAAATTTAAAAAAGCGAACGATTTATTTCACTTACGGCTATGTATTCCAAATTTCTGTTTCATAAATTAGTATAGTGCATCATAATTTTTCTTTTCTAGCAATTATTTTAAATTGAAAACATTTTTTTTGTACATTTTTGCTCCATTTTGATCTTTTTCTATACTGCTATTAACTTCTTCTGTATAAATATTTTACCATTGAAAATTTTATTGATTATTAAGTTGTTGTCATCTTTAAAATTGATATAATAGATACAGATATATAAAATTAAAGTCAACAATTATTATTTATATTAATATATTATAAAATCGTGCATGTATAAAAAAAATATTGCTAAATTTATATCTCTTCATGATTAGTATTGAAGACAAATTCTAAAATAATAGGCTTTTTAAAAACATTAATGTATTTTTAAATATCAAACCACTGACTCGCTTATACTAAATGAATTCTTAATAGATTATCAAAAAAGAGATCATAGAGCTTTCAGATACTTCTATTCCCCCATTAGCTGAATTCTAATATCAAAAAATTGATGCAAATTTATATGAGAAAAATGAGTGAATTTCAACAGAAAAAAAATAAATTTATGACACAAAAAAAATATTTCAAAACTATGATATTTTTTGAAATAGAGAGTTTGTGCAACATAACACTCAGATAAGAATTGTTTTTTACATAAAATAACCTTTAAAATCAAACAGATCTGAACATCATTTTTTTGTGAATCAATTATTTATAAGTTATTATCATATGCGTAATAAAATAAACTTATTTAAAAAATGTTTAACTTTCTAAATCATACATAAAGGTTTTTAATATTGATCTTTTGATCTATCTTTTAACATTCCTTCCACCATACATTTTCCTAATTTTAAAATAGCAATGCGTTTTAAATTATTAATTTATTCAATTCAAAATCTTTCTATTATTTACAAAAATTAAAGTAGCTTTATCTAGTTTTAAATGAATAAAGTTTATTTCTATTGAATTCAAATTAATTAGTGCTTTTTTACAATAATGATGTTTTCGAATGCCATTTTCATGTAAAAAAGTCGGTGAATGGTGTCATACTTAAAGTCAATTGAACGCATTAAATTACGTATTGTATTTAAAAAATTATATTTTTGCATAAAATACTTTAATTTTTAGAAAAATTACTTTATAATCTTATCAGATTCAAAATATTTAATATTAATTAAAAGTTAAGTATTTTATAATTGTATGCAATTTTTTATTCATCAATTCATATTTCATAAAAGTGTCTATGAAATTCGATTTTATTTATAGATTAAAATATAAATATCGCTTTTGATACAATGAATTATTTTTTGCGTGTTTTTATAATTTACGAAAATTTGCATATTTCTTAAAAAAAAATTTAAAAAATTTTACGAAAAATGGTTATTTCATATAGCGTATTTTAATAAATGAGATACATTTAAAATTTAAACATGTGAATTGAAATTTTTTGTTCTGATTTTTATGAAAATTGAATTACAAATTATCGATTTTCAAGCAAAATGATTTTTGTATAAGCAATGATACTTTATGCTTAAATTTATTTTTTTTTATTTATTTATTCATTGTGTTGACTCATTTCTGGAGCTGCTATTGTTATTCCTGGCAGCCTTCACTTCTTTTAAACATTATTAAAATAACCTTATTATTAAATATCCCTAAAATAAACCAAAAAACTTTTATATATTTCTTGTTGCTAATTAATATAGAAAGAAACCAAATTCCCACAACAGGTTCTCCAAACCGAACCATGTTAGGATATCTAAGTCCTGGTTTTATCTGTACCATACAAAAGGTTTTATAGAATTCAGGCAGGACATTCAAAAATTTCTAAGTATATTTTTAAGAACTTTTTTTTGCATATTTTTTTTGTGTGTCATAAAATTTTTATTGTTTGCTTGTATATTGCAGGCTTTTTTGTATAAATTTGTTATTCATATAAACTATAAAAAAACACTTTGTATCCTTTGGTGCATATTGTGTTTTTATTCTGTAAAAATAACTGCTACGAGAGAAAATTTTGTGTTGAGCATATTAATGGCATTAAAGGTTAAAAAAGCGCTATCATAACTTTTTCATTGGGATAAAAAATTATTTGTTACAATATAACCAAATTTCTTTTTATCTAAACTCAATACACCATAAAAAAGAATTAAAAAAATTTCTGATCGTAAATAAAAACAATTGCAATTTTTTAGGTTTACTATACGTGAAAAAAAAACTTGAAAATAAAAGATTTTTCAAAAATTGCAATATTTTAAGTTTTATTATTTTATATATAAATTGAAATATATATCATATTGAAATAATATTGCTTTCTTTATGTTTTTATATATTTCTGCAATGTGAACTACTCTTTTGAACATTATACATAGATCGTGAATCGAGTACTGGAATTCATAATCATTTAATATGTTTAAACGCTATTTTTGCATCAGACTTGGTACACAGGTGAAATTATTTATATTACTGGTCTAAACAATTTTATGGAAAAAAGCTAGATTATAATCATTTATAGTGTTAGGATAAGTAAATTATGTGTGCAAAAAATCTTTAAGTTTAAAAAATTATCTGTTATATTGTTTTTGCTGTCATCATGCATTATATAATGTTGGCAAATTTTACATTAAACATTTGAATGATAACTAAAAAAATATATATGGCAGAGGACTAATAAAACTTATAAGTAAAATACTAAAATCGTTTATAAAAGGCTAAGACATTCTTATTTTTAAATTTGTACGAAAAACAACAATATTTATTAAGTAAAAAATTCTTTCTTTTTGAAATATAATTATATATAATTCAAATACCTATATGATAAAATTATAAAAAAATAATATTAAGTCATTGCTATTTTATTTAAAAAAGTTATTTTGGATTTTGTAAACCTTTTTTATAAACACACTTAATTGTTTCATCATATTCAGGTTTCATTTTTCAAACATAACTTGATTTTTATGGATCTACATGCAATGCATAGAGGATATTAACTTTTTTTAATAAAAATCGCTAGAATAAATTTATCCCGAATTAGAATAAACAATACATGATTTTGTTGGTTAAAAATTAACTTTTTTTGTGAAAAATGAATTTTTTTCAAAAAATGATGTTTTTCTTAATTTATTATAAAAATTAATGTATAATATAGATAAAAACAAATAAAGAATTTATATTTTTTGTTCATATATGAAGCAAAAATGAGAGCAAACTAAATAAAAATACTAAAAATCATGAATTTTTATTGAGAAAATTATTTAAACATTTTTATATTGTTATTTTTATAAAAAAATTTTGCATAAAGTAAACTTTTGTCACATGTTATTGAATATTTATTTTTATTTAAAATTTAGGCATATTTTTTAAAATTTTGATTGTGCGTTTTGGTTAATGTAAATATCTAATAATGAGCATAAACATACGTTTAAAAACATTAATGCGTTATAACGTTACCATGATATTTTAGCTAATATCTTAAAGGATTAAATAGATTTTTATTGTGTTTAGTTTGATAATTGCGGTAAAATTTTGCATGATATAAAAAATGTTATACATAAGAAATGCAAATAAATAATCCTTTTTTGATATTCTATAAAAATATTAAAAAGTTGTCAATTTTAAAAAAAACACAAAAGTTATTTTGTGAACATCATAAAATGTTTTGAAAACGCTAAGAATATTAAAATTTTTCTATGATTATTTTGAAGAATTAATAAACGAGTAGTACTAAAAAATTGGATTCATTTTTTTCTATATTAGCAAAAATACAAATAGTTACTTCTTGTGTATTATCTGATAGATCAAATATTTTTTCTCTTGTATTTTTTTAAAAATTCCATAGCAAAATATTTATATCAAAATGAAAATGTAAAGAAAATTCGGTCTTATAATAATGTATCAAAAGACTTGTAGCACGTTTGAGGTCGAAATCTCGGAAACTAATAAATTTTATAACTTTTCTTTGCAATAATCAATTAATAAGAATAAAAATTATATATAAATTTAATATATTTTCTTCGTTTAAGACTAATTATTATAAAAAAATTTTATTTTATCTTAGAAACTTTCCCAAATATAATTATTTTGAATAGATAGCCTATTTAATAAAGTGTATGTTAAAAATTGTTCTTAAATATTTGATGTCGATTTAAAATTTATCTAAATAGTTTGTTAGATATATAGTTGAAATATTATTAAAGTAAATTAGATTCTTTATTGTTGTGTAGAAAAAAATATAGTTGATTATTGATTTTTAAAAAAAAGTATTCATTAATAGAAAAATTTTTATTTATAAAAAAACAACATTGTTGAAGCGTTGTTTATGTCTAGTTGCAAAAAAATGTATCTATGAAGATATGTTCTTTTAGTATTTTTTCATGTATTGTTGTTCTTTTATAGGAATTCTTATTTCAAAAAAATCTTTATCTTTAAATTGAGATTATACTCACCCAAAAAAAATCTCTAATTAACATAGATCATTATTTTTATAAAAATCGCATTCTTCTAAAGAAATATTGTTATTTTTGCCACAACTGTTCCATATTTGTTTTAATTGAAAAAATGTTTGTTGGCATATAGAGTTTCTTTCTCTATTAAATATAAAGCGTAATCTTATCTTTCTTACAATGTGAAAAAAACAATTCATTAGCATGATTGATATTTTTTATATTCTTTATGCAATCAGATTAAGACCTGTTAGCAAATTGTTTTTTTAGATATATATATATATATATATATATCTAAAGTTTTTTAGCGTTATTTGTTTAAAATAATCTGTTGTCAAATATTATAACCTTTATAAAAGACAATTATATTTTTTTTTTTATGTTTTATAATTTTATTTTTTTATGTATTTTTTTCTCGATTTTGATTTCAAACGGATATTATATTGAAATAAATATTTAAAACAAATAAATTCATAAATTCAGGCAAATATTTTTATCAATAATCAGAATCGTAAAATCTATATCGATATTCGTATCAAAAAAATTAGATTTTTAGCATAATTCATTACATCTAAGCAGTTCAATTATTTTAAAACTTTAGAAACATCACTTATAATTTAGATATTTGAGGAAAAAATAATACAGTGCTATAGATGGCAAAATAGAATAAGAAAAAAATCTATATGAATGATTATACCTGACTTTTGGATTGCCAGATTTATTAAAATATAAGTTCGCATGCAAATCACATATAAAGAACAAATCGTGTGCCATTATTCTTTCAATAAATTTACATATTATAATTGTTATATATTTTCTATAAGAAATATATTTCAATTGTATTTGGTCTCTATACAAAGACATTATTTTTTTCTAAATAATTTTTTGTAAAATTTGTGATAATAGCTGATTCCTAAAGAAAAAAAAAGTTTTGGAAAGGAAAGCAGAGCACAACTTTTCACACACAATGTTCATAATAATAACCAATTGTGGTGGCTTTTCAATAACAAAAACGAACAATGTAAAACAACCCTGATAATTGCGCAATGCATCACCACTAAAAATGCAACAAAACATGTGTATATAACAACAGAGAAGAAAAGAGCGAAGAAAAAAAAAGTAAAATGACTGATAAATCGTCAAAATTTACATGTTTTTATATGGACGATAAACATACTCAGATCCAAACTAATGTGTTGGTTTTGCCTCTAAAGATCTACATCACAATAATAAAACAAAATATCACCTACAATAGGGTAAATCAGTTCAATTGAAAAACATTTAATATGAAAAAAACAGACGATATATTTGTATGATTATAGTATTTCTCATTATAAAACAGCAATAAAAAACTAAAAAAATTAAAATTTAGTTTAATTTGATAGTTTATAATACATAATGTTTTGCATTACGAATTACGTATAGGATAAATAACATCAATTGATATATTTTATTTGAATTTTTCTAGAATTATATATTTAAAATGGTTAAGTACTTTGCCAAAGATCAACAATAATTTCCAAAGTTGGTTTTGATGTTTAAAAATATTAAAATTTCATAAATAAAGATATTATAGTCTTCAAGTGAGTTATTGTAATGAATTACTTAATGAATAAAATTTCAATAGATAAAAAAGCAATTTAATCATTATAGTTAGCCAATATTGAAAAGTCATTCAAAATTATTATCATTATTGTGATCAAAAGGAAAACATCGAATAACATAAAAAAATATCAAAATTACATGATAAAATATCGTTTATTATTTATAAATGAATTTTAGTATTGCTATGTCAAAATAAATGTATTTTTAGTATATTCTTCTATAGTTTATTTGTATTTCTAAAAGTATAAATAATTTTCATATCTCTTAAAATTTTTTGAAAATCTTGTTTGAATGTATCTATACACATCTTAAAAACATAAAAACATAAAAAATACTTTTTAATGTTTTTTTGTATATACGAATTCAATTTTTTTTGCATTAATAATATTTTTATTTGATAAACTAGAAAATCATATATATGTGAAAATGAAAAAGCTGAATGTTTATAAAAAAATAAAAACCTTTTTTTTCATATGTTTTATTTTATTTTTGAAGCTTTCTCTTTAACCATAATATGAAAATTAATAAAAAAAGCCTGAAAACAAGTTGAATAAAAATAAACTTATTCTGATCCTAATTTTTTTTAATCATATAAAAAATTTTATGACATTGAAATATCAAAGCTGATAATAAAATACGATAATAACGAACCAATTTGAAGTTACAAAAAACCAAACAGAGAACATTTGAAAGAATGGAACATATTCAATTCGTATTAAAAAATAAAATATCAAAAATAGCCACATATAAAAACAAACAAAATTTGATATATTTTGAAGATATAAACTACATCAAAGAATACTACCATCATAAATATATAATTAAACAAATGCGGAGAAGAATTATACACATTAAAATATTACATCTAGTAGTGCTACTATCATGCACGTTTGTCAATCAAAAGCGTTATAGAGTATGTATCGTATTTTCTACCGAATTTTTTTGCTTATAAGCATTCTATTTTTCTTTTTAATTTCAAAAAGCTTTTTATTAAATTTTTTTGTGTTTTTTTGTGTTTTTTGAACAAATTTTTAGAAATCAAGCATATTCTAATAATCAACGCTACAAATAAAATATGATGAAAAGATATTTTGGCGATTAAATGTACATTAATACTTAAAATCGTGTGTAAAATATTTAGAATTATTATAAAAAGCATAAAAAAAGAAAGAATTTATGTAACTTATAGGAATGATAAAAAGAACTTGAACTAGCATATTATTATCGCTTTCTAGGTTTTGCTGCTTAGAATCGTGCAGATAGGTTATCAAAATAAATAAGATGATTTAAAAATCAAAAAGGGAAAGTAAATTTTGTTTTCGTTATTTGTTTTTTATGAAAATTTTCTCTCTTTTTTTTAGAATTTCAGAATACATTTAAGGTTGTTTTTTTATGCTATCTTTAAGTGTTAAAACATCTAAATTGACTTCAAAACTGATTTAAATCAGTTTAAGTCAAAAATCAAATCAAAACCCAATTTCCAAAAAAATTTAAAGTTTATTTTTATAAATTAAAAAAAATCAATATTGCGAATGACGAGTTAATAATTTATTTCCTTCGCATATCAACACACAAATCTTGTTTCATTAAAAAAAACAAGTATAACTTAAGTTATTATATTGATCTTTTTTTAAATTTTTTATTGTTTTTTTGTGATTCTAAACTATTATTATTCCTCTTAAACGATACAAAGCGTATTGGTTTCCGCAGCCCAATAAAATTATCTAAAGAATGCTTAAATTATTGTGATTGAGATTTAAATATCAATTTTTTAACAGAAAAAATACTTATTACTGTAATTTTAAATCATATTATTTATTCAGATAGATATATAGTTTTATTGATATTAACGAAACTATAAATATTCGCTTTCTAGATACGAATACAAAAAATGTAGATTATTTTCAATTATTTAATTTTAAAAATGTGTTTTAGGTAAAATTCGTGACTTCAAACATTTTTATTTATTCTACATATTTTTTCCCGGATTTATTTCCTTTTTTTTATTAAATCCAAAAATTTTCAGAATATATCTTTCTCGATTTGTTCCTTGCTTGCTGATTGTTAAATAAGTCATATTTAAGCTAGCTTCAGTTTTTTTAATAAGTCAATATATCGTTATTTATAACCTGCAACTTTATATTCAGCAATAAACCCAAAACATACGTTTCTTTTCTAGGTTCCTTGATACCTTGGGATAATTATATGTGGAACCAGGACTTTGATTCTAGAGATTTGTGCGCCTTTTTATTTTGGCTTCTCCCGGCTTGGCTTAAGAACTCTGTGGTTGAATTTATCGTAAATAAAAAGTTATTTTTAGAAGAAAATAAGGGCATGCGGTTTTTTTAAACTTGGTATATTTATACCAATATTTGAGTTAGAAAATCTAATGTTTTCCAGACAAGGGGTCTGGTGATACAATACGTCTTATCAATTTTATCAACTAAAATGTAATTATAAATACATTTTTATGAATATTTGTTTCTAAATCCATATAAAATATCAATTTTTTTGTATTTGTATCTTGCCGAATTTCACAATAAAACATGCAACATTATTGATTTTATAAAAATAAAATATGCCGTAGAAATTTTCTTATTTTTAAAGAATTAAAAAGATATGCTTATCAGTATATATTAGTTTGATATAACTGTTGAGTAAAGATTACGCACATTTTTGGCCTTTGAACTTCAAATATTTTGATTTCAAAAAGAGGTATTTTGTTAATATGGAAAAAACACACATTTAAAAATATTGTGTATTTCATTAGACTTGATTCTTATCTATGAACAATCTATAATTCGATTCAATTCATTCAAATTTATAACTGAAAATTTAGATATCGATTCTTTTGATTGACACTCGCCTATTTAATAGGCATGAATTATTGAATGACTCTGAAAAAAAAGAAAAAAGGATTAAATTTTTTGATCAAGGCTTCGTTTTCTAAAAAGAATAGCAAAATATTGCATTTTTAATAGTTCTATTTTCAAGAATGACAGTTTATTTTTATCTGATAAATTATATACAGAACATTAAAAACACCATGGGCATAAATTCTATTATAAATTTGTTTTTCATAAAAGGAATCACCTTTAAAGAACTTTTTAGCCACCTAATTCTGGATTAAAAAAAGTTTGATGAACTCAATATACAAAAATTTAAAATAATTTTTAAGTACGAAAAAAAGATGGAAAATACGGTAAACAACATTGTAAAAATTCATCATTTATGTTTGTTGTAAACAATCTAAAATAATAAAAAATTGTGTTTTCGATATTATCATATAGCAATCCATCACAAATAGACAGATATAAAAAAATAGAAACAAATAAACATATCTCATAAAATAAAACAAACATCTTAAAAATATAAAAATGCTATATATCATGGAGTATTAATAAAATTTAGATTTTATGCAGAATAATACATAGTTTCACAAGAGAAGATATTGTAAGATTAAAAATATTGAGAATAGCTTTTTATTAAAATATTATATAAAAATTGCGTAAATAAACAAATTTACGACACGATTTATAAATCAAATAGATTTTTCCGTTACAAAGAGTCCAACGATGACATTTATATTAGGGGTGCATTCAAAAACATTTTTTTCCTCTTCACATTTTAAATTAGTGCTCCAATCTTGCACTTGAATTAAAATATCACTGAAGTATTTTTTATTTTTATTTAATTGCTCAGATGGATAATGAAAATCATTACTATTAGGTAAATCTTTAATGCGACTCTCAGAACCACTATTGAAATTGCCACCTATATTTTGATAGATTTTTTCTCTGGCAACCAATGATAATATATCCAATACTTGAATCCCATATAATGTTAGTATTTTCCTTCCACTTTTTAAATAGTACATCTTTTCGAGATCAATAATATTTGTGCTTTTGTATAAGAAAGATTCCAAAGCAGAAGATACATCCTTAAATGCTTTACGAAAAAAACCAAAATTCCTTTTTGAATTACTAATAATCCTTAAATTGATGCTATCGACTATAGATACACCTCTTTTTCCAAGATACTGGTTTCCCAAAAATTTATAAGTTATATCACTGTAATCGTATTCTTCCAAGACTATTTTATTTAGTTTAAAGATATCGGTTGTATATTTACCCTTATTATTACTTAATGGCATTTCTTGGAATGTCTTAAAATTATGTTGCCAAAAAAATTTGAACATTTTGTCGAACTTTCTGATAAAGACTCTATTTTCATCCAAAAAATTACGAGTTGGTTGTATTATTTCTTCAAGTTTTACTATTTCAGGGGTTTTTTCCTGCTTTTCAATATAATTTAATGACTTCAGCTCGATTGAATCTTCATCGGGGACTTCACAAAAATGATTGTAAGAAAATAAAAAATGAATGACATTATCTGCCTGAAAATCCATAATTCCTTCTAACCTTTTGCTCACATACATTTGTCGAACATTTTCATGGTTGTAAATCAGCTTAAATAACAATCCTTTCAAATAAAATTCTTCTTTAAAATTTTCGACCTGTACGGACAAAAAATTAAACAATTCTTCGATACTAAATTCTTCCAAAATTTCAGACTTACCTCCTATGATCTTTTTTTTTAATTCATCCAGACTCAGTATTCCGTCGATAATGCTACGCTTTTTAACAGAAGATTCTTCTATTTTAATTTCTGTTGCATTTAAATTTGGATTAAGATCATCTGAAAAATTATTCACGTTTTCTTTGCCAACTAATAATAAATCTTGTTTAAAATACTGATCTAGATGACTATCAGTTGCAACAGTGTGTGGGTTTTCTGGTAAATATGATGAATGCTGCGTGATTATAGATGAGGTGCCTGGTATTTTATACGGGTTTGAATGCTTGACTACAAAAAAAAGCAAAACCGAAAAAAACAGAGTTTTAACATTCATCAAACTTGGAAACTTGATTAACTGAATGAAACTATAATTTGTTGCCATATTTATTTCTGCGTAAGCATATTTATAGTTTTTTAAATGTTTCTTATCTCTTTTTAATTGGTTACAAGATTAAAACAATTTATAATTAATATAAATATTTTTATCAATTTTTAATGTTTTTTTATTATTTTTTCTTAAGAGAAGAACTATTATAATTTTAGAAAATTGTAAGAATATACAAACGAATAAAAAAAGTGTGCTGTTATTTAATATTTTTGCAACTACATTGAACAAATAATGCTTATTTAAATTTTTTGAAAAAATTGGATTCCTTTTAACTTCTTTTATTTTTCAATAACAGTTATCTATTTTTCAAAAAATGATATATGTAAATTTGGATAAAGCGTCATGATTATCAATTTTTAAACGAAATTTCATAAAAATTAAGATGTAAATGACATTTCAGTGAAAAAGAAAATAAAAGACTCTATCGCATTAATTTAAGAACTAAGGAACAAAAAATACATTTAAATATGCATTGAAAATTTCTTAATCATAATTGATAGTAAAACAATAATATTATTGGATTAAATTATAAATGAAACAAGTACCTGTGTAATAGTTTAACAATCCAAAATGATGTTTTTTCAATACAGAAACATATAGTTACTTAATGCTTTCTATTCAATAATTCTATTATAATATTTTTATTAAAAAATGATACAAAATGTTGCTAATCTACCAAACTATTCTAAAATTAATTTTTTTTAGATTAAAAACACATATAATTGCGAAAGCCCGATTTTAAGATAAGCGGAATCAACAAAAAAGTTTTTTTGTATACAATCCAATTTTTAGTTTTGTTCATTCAACTACATTTTTTTATATAAACAAAAATATTGGTATTTTTCAAACTTACCATTATAGTATTGGTTAAAAACATGACTTGTTGACATCTATCAATTAAATACTTTGATAAATAATGCAAATGGTAAAAAACAAAATAATGCTTTGGGAAATGATAACACATTTTCTTTGTTTTTAGAAACCCCAATAAATTTCTTTTCAAGATATTATATATTTGTTAGAATATCTCTTTAACCAGAAGAGTTACATATTCTTTCTAAATCTAGCTTTAGATTTAAATTATTTTGTGTTAATATAAGTAAAAATTGTAAAAAAATCGAAAACGGATCAAAAACTTATAGAGGGCCTATTTGACATCAAATAGATAATTTTCGAAACAAAGTAGATTAAAAATTTTTATCCTAACTCCGTATCATAAATTTCATATATAATTCAGTATGACTATATAAAATCCGGCAATATATGTTTTTTACAAAATTACTTAAAATATTTTTCCAGCCTTAAAATTAAACTAGCTATCATTATAAAAGAAAATTATTATAAAAAATCATAAAAATTGACAAATAAGTTAAATTCTTGTTATAATTGCTGATGCTTTAAAACAAAAGAATATTATTGTATTTTTGAAAATCACCTGTATATTAAAGTTTTGTAATGATATTATAACATGCAAAAAATATATTATAAAGTATTTGGCTTTCAAGATCTTTTCTATTGTTAATAGTGATATTTTGTGATAATAAAAGTAAACAAGAACAATAACAACGTGAGCAAAAGATACTAAAATAAAATATGTATCAAATTTATAATATTGTGGTGAAATATCCACCACATTCTGGTGTTGAAGGTAACTTAAGCATCTTCCCTCCAGAAAAGGCTTCCCTCCAACAATTGCCTCGCAAAGTTACCTCCACCAGGGCTATAAAAAAGTAACATGTTCCCCATACACAGATGGAAATGAGGACAAGCGAAACAAAAGCTACGCGCCTAACTAAAAACGGTGATCGCAGGAATGACCCCGACACCTTCGTTAATAAATCACAAACTTTACCATACTGTCTTTATGCCTACTATTTACGCCACTCGTCTCGGCCACCCAGCGAGTACGGCAAATATATTACTAAGTGTGTAAAAATAACAATGTTATATTGCTGATTTATCTATATTTGTTCTGTTTTCTTGCTGAAAGCGTAGGCTTCTTAATATTTCTCTTGTCTTGCTCGTAGCAGAATACATTTCTATCTCTTCTCTCGATAATTATGTTTCTTTTCATTGTTTTATATTCGATTTTTTTCTCAAATGTTTAAATTGGTTAATTTTTATAATAAATATTCTTTCATTCATATAGGAACCATTTTGCTATAACCCTATATTTTTTTATTTGTTCAAACACGATTATAATAGTGTCATACTTAAATTAAGACTTTATAATTTTAAAAATTTCTGTAATTGATGTTGAACTTTGCAACTATATCAATTGATGACAAAGATTTCTTGTTTTAGATTTGACTAATAATGTTTTTTCAACAAATATAAATAAGTATAATAAACAACTTATAACGTAATTTGATGGTGTTTCGTCAAAAACTATAAATTTTTTGAATTTTAAGTATGTTAGATGTTGCACAAGCAACCAACAAATTTCATTAATTTTTTTTTTGATATTAGTTGATTTTGAGTATTTTAAATACAAGGTTTTAATATGTTTTGCTTTGTTTTTCAGATAATACAAAAGTTTATATTTATGGTAGAACAATTTAAATTGGTTTTGCCCAAGCTATAAAAATATTTTTATAAAAACAAAATTGATAGTAATGAAAGAATTTTATAACTTTTGTAATATTAAAAAAATAACAAAAACAACATTTATTGTTTAATTTGCAAAATAATAAATATTAAAAACTTATCGTTTTTTAACCCTTTTTTGGTAACAAAAAATTAGCTACGGATACAGCGAAATTTAAAGCATTTAAAAGAACAAAAACAACATAGATGCTATCAATATATCTTTTAAAACAACACTTTTTAACGTTTTCACTTTATTTTCGCGCGCTTCAAATTAACAAAATCTAAAATGCAACGACCAAATTCTCTTGTCTCAGTGTCAATGTAAAATATTTGTTTTTTGTCAAGATATCTCATTGTCTTATATATTTCAAGTACCTTTAAACCTATTTTTAGATAATTTAAAAAGGACCCAGCCATTTAGGATGATAAATATTGAATCATTTCGTTTTTATGATAAATAATTACATATTGATATTTAAAGTACGTTATATTAATGTTCCTTAAAATTTTTTTGCAATTTTTTTCTTTTAAATTTACATTTATCTTGCATTTTTATTTTAAAAAATTTAAAATCAATAGTCACACAAAATATGCTTCTGATGTTTGATTTCAAATTCATTGTAATCTGTATTGCGCAAATAACTTATTAAGTTACACCATCACCATGTGAATAACGTAAACAGTAAAATATCTCGGCATATTTATATGATATATCAGATATAGGTAATTATTCTATTAACAATGACGTTTCTTGTGGTTTTTGTGTCAAGAATCTTCGTGATAAATCGAGTTACCAAATATAAACGTCATAACTTAAATCATACTGATGCCACAAAATAAGAAAGTAGTATTTATGGAAGTCCATGCTTTGTAATCCATGATTTTGTTAAATGTTTTTATCAGTTTTTTTCGTAATATTTAAAATGATTGAAACTTAAGTTTATCGTGTGTTAAATCAAAAAATGTGTACTAATAGATGTTTTTATTTTACTTTTCGTTTAAAAATGAATGCAGTTCAGATGTTAGAATATATTGGTTGATAAGATAGTTAAAAAAATGGAAACTATCGAACCGCAATTGATTTACATATTTTCAAGATTGTGTATTTAACAGCTGTCAAACAAAAGAACTTACACAATTAGCTTACTAACATGCTGAATAAGTTATATCTTCGAAGTATTTATGTATCATAAATATGATTTTTCAATCATGGATACCAAAAATCTACATGCAACTCTTTAATATATTCTGAAGACTAGATTTTACTATACAAATTTATTCCAATGTTTTCATCCGTCGCGGATTCATATCTGAACAAAATCTTCATATAATATATAAAAAATAAATACCCTATGAAAGAAGCCATAAAGAGAAATCCGCGAGCGATAGAGTGCAAGAAAGATGCCACAAGCTGGTCTAATACGTCAGCGAACCAAAATAAAATAAATGTTTAAGTCTTTAGCGTTTTTTTTAAAAAAACGGTCGCCTCTTGCCTAGGAACCCCTAACATAATATATATAATTTTTAATTTGTAATTTCTATATTATTTTATTAGAAATATTTGTGTTTTTAAGTCATATTCTAGATTTAAATCTTTGAAATATCGTGTTTTATTTGTGCTAAATTTCGGTTTTTATTAATGATGTAATTACAAAAAAGAATCTGTGATATTGTATCTTTTGTTCGAATTTTTACCGATAAAATAAAACAATATATTCATTTCCTTCCGTTTTATTGTCGTTTAGTATCTTAATCAGAAGTAATTTTATAATTGCCTGTTACAATATGTATTTATTCATATAATTTGTTTAATTAAAATATTAAGCGTTTTGTCCACAGAAAGTGTTTTCTTTTCGTCAATTTAATATTTCATTTCAAATTTAGAAATACGAGCTTTACCAAACTTTCAGACTTTTTATTGATCTAATATCTTATCTTTTAAATATCGAATTATACGTTAAATTTTCTCTGGCTAAAGATTCTGCTTCTATTTTAAAATTTTTATAAAGATATTTCACTTGATCGTTAATTCTATTCTTGTTATATATACTTTATCTTGTTCTTCTGATATATTTGCGATTTTTTAATGCTTTTCTTACACTCTATCGATAATGAAAGATTATATTGGGAAAAAGTCTATACTGTTGGATCCAAGTATTGAAAGTTGTTGTTCTTAGGATTTTCTCCATTTACTTGTGACTGATACAATGTTTCATTTATATTTTAACGAGGTATTGAAGCTTTAAATATTGTTACATAAGTTGCTGTATCACATACGATACTTTTGATTTTATGTTTGAGAGGAGATATATTGCTGAAAGAATCATGATGCATTGTTTTAAGTTAGGTATAAATATACTTATGGTAATTAAATGTTCTCAACGAAAAAAGAATCTAATTCTTCAAAGTATACAAAGGCACAGGCGGGCTCGACGGAGCAACCACTGCCATACCATCTTATAAGACCGTTAATACGTTGTAATGTTTTTTTTGTGAAAAATTTTACTTTCCTCATGAAATTGTATGATTTGTTTTTTTAATACAATAATTGATCGTTTGCTTAGATATTAATGTAATTCTAAAAATCGCAATTTTTAGAATTACATTAATATTTTTTATAAATAATTTTGAATTGTTTTTATTAAGCCTTGTTGTATTCATAATAGTATAGTCTTTTTATGATTTTTTCTTAAAAAATCTTACAAGTTTTTACTTAAATAGAAAAGAGATCATCACTATTTGAAATTTTCTTGGTATAACAGAAAAATCGCACTGTACCTTTAAAAATCTATAAATTTTTAACTAGTGAAAACATTATTTTAGAAATATTGTTCACCACAATGTAAATTTCTCATCAGTCGCTAACATAATCCATTTATCTTAAAATTTATTATACTAATAGATCATCTAGATACTATATTACTTTCGAAAGGTATAAATGATATATTTTGTGTTTTTTTAACAAATTGTGATTACTAGTCACACTATAACTTTTTTTAACGATAAATATAAAATAGAAAAATTCCGATTTGGAACTTATACTGATCTTATGATCATAAAATGCTAAGTCTCACTATTAAAACACTAGGGTAAAGATAATATTTAAATTTTTACAATTAAAATGCTTCAATTATCTGTATAATGTTTCTATTATTTGATACTTGAAAGTCATCTATTTTATGAATTTTCCGTGTATATTGTTGTAATACATGTTATATCGTTCTGCTGATAGTTTTAAATTTCACCTTAATGCTATTTATTCACGTAGATCTTTTTTTTGGTTTTTTTCTTCGTTGAATTATCTCTTAGTTTTTATTTGTTTAAAAATTTTTAGTCTAATTCGTCATTAGGGGATATATCGTATTTTGAATCTAGCATAAATTGTTTTTTAATAGCAATATAAATCATAAGAAAATCTGCGTTATTTGATTTGTTTTCTAATTTTGACATAATGTGTTTTTTTACTTCAATAATGAAAAAATGTGTTTTTTAAATCTCTCAACGTGATTTTAAAACATTTTCTTTACCTATCCTTGTTTTTTAATAGATTCTTTATTTTGATAATTTCATGTGTTGCAATTCTTTCCATTAGTTAATTTCAAGCTGATTTTATGTTGATATAAATTTTTTGACATTTTTAAATGCTTTGTATCCTACTAAAATTCTATTTTTATAGGGTTTGTTTCTTTGTTACCAACATTTTTCTTTATCTTGAATCGTCGGCTTTTTCTTTTTTTGTTTTTTCATTCGATTTGCAATCACTTGTTATATGACTTGATAATTTGTGAAAATTGTTTGATTTTAGAGGTTTTTAGTGTTAATAATTTTCTTACTTTTGTTTTTCTTAATTATAAAATCTCTACCAAATTTCTTACTATCACCAAATTTTTATGCTTTTTGTTTTATTTATAAGCATATACATGATTTCAAAAGCGTGTATTTTTGCGTGTCATTTTATATCTAATACCATTCGTTAGATCCAGACAAAAAGTCTTAAAAATTGTCTTTTTTATGTTTAGAATCAAAATTCTTTTATAATTTTTTTGACTGGGCTTCTCTGCATGCTTCTGTGTATTTTTCGATGTATTAGATAAATTTTAGTCATTTCGACAAAAATCTACTATATTTTTTTAAATGGAAGCTTGATTGATTTTTACATTTGATGATAGCGAATTTTTCTGAATTAAATGAATTTTATTGTAAATTCTTCATTTTTCCTGACAGTTAAAGCGCAAAAAAACACATCATGACATTTGAAAAGGTCTGCTTCCACATCCCAATAAAATTTTTAGTGATATTTTATGTTAAATGTGGCATTTTAACATTTTATTTCATTGTGATTTTTTTTTGCAAATATTTTTAAAGTTTTTGAATTATTTTAAAAATGAGCTTTTTAACATAGTCTCAAAAATTAATAATTTTGTAAAATATTTGATTTGATATCTCAACATTCATTCTTTTTTATAAAATTTTATGTTCCCTGTTAGAATTTGTAAAGATTAAAACTTTTATGTTCGAAATATTTATTTTTTTATTGGGTTGATTGAGCTTATTGTCTATTTTTTTATATGTTTATAAATTATCTCGATAAATTACTTAAATAAGTTTTGATTTATCAAATCAACATCTTAGTAGAATTTCTATAAAAAACTATAATATATTGTTTGTTTTTAAGTTTCGCAACCTACTGTTGAATTCAACCTATTTTATTCATTACAAGCAGATACAAATCTAATTATTTTGTATTACAAATTTTAAAAAAGTTTTTTATTACTTTTGCAATATCACCTAATATAAACAATGAATGCTACATTTTCGCTTGGTGATAGTTTTTATTTAGAAACAATAAAGATCGTTTCACGAAAATTAATATATTATATTTGATTTTTTTAAAGATAAGTTAAATTTCAATTCATCTTTGCTATAATCAAATGTTCATGATTTGTATTTTTAAATAAAAAGTTATTACTTACTGGAGATGACGAAAATGCTTTAAAAATCTTTAATAATTAAGAAGAACGAGTTTAAAATACGTAAAAAAAATCCTGTGTCTGAAATACTATAAGATGGAAAAAACCTGTTTGCGGCTCCGATTTACCAACTGTATAGTGATTTTTAGATCTGTAACATGTTTATTAGAATTTATTTTTATTATTATTTTACTGAAATAAATGATTCCGAAGTCATGAGATCCGCAGAATCAAAAAAACTATACATATGTTGGATGGATATCGATTAGAATCTTGAAAAATGAATATAAAATTAAAGATTGTTTTTTATGCATGTTTATTTAAAAAGAATTTCTTTATATAATTTCTTTTTGGTTTTTTAAACCAATCATCAATTATCTGTCATCAAAATCAATATTTAAAAACCACTTAATTTCCAATAAACCATCTTAAATCATTTTATGTCAATTTTCGTAAAAATAAATAATTTACATTGGTAATGATTACATATACCAATGACAATTTTTTATTTCAAATTTTTAACAATTTTTGACAAGATTAATTCGTCGAATATAAATTTTATATTTTCACAAATTAATGGCGTGATTTCTATAAATAAACATTAAAATTTCTTAAATATATAGAATTTTAATATAATAATGTTCACTAAACTCTAAATGCTCTTAATACTCAACAACATATGAAAAAACTTGTTTTTCTATTTTCCATAATCGAACTTTTTTCGTTCAAATTCTGTTCTTTTAAACTATTGCAAAATATTGAAATATGCGTTATTTTTATTAGCATAAAAACTATTAAATAATTTTTTCGTATGAATGTATATTAATACATAAAAAGTCATAGAAGCGAGGTCTTATGAGTTTTATTATATCTAAACAATGTTAAAAAAAATTTGCTTTATTTGTGAGGTTTTATTCGATATAATTACAAAAAATAAAAAAAACTTTTCGTAGGCCCTCGTCGAAATTTTGTCTCGAAAATTTCACAACAAAAAATTGTTTATAAAAAAATTTATTGTATTTCTAGAGTGGAAACATCTAAAATTCTGCAAAAAGACATTTTATTGCGCAAATTATCACACATTTTATTTAAATTTTTAATTTAAAGAAAATTAAAATTTTAATAATTTTAGCGAAGAATTAAACAAATTTTGCATGGTATTCATACCTTAATGATAAAATATTTTTTTATTTTATCACTGTTGTCGTATGTTTGCGCACAATCTAAAGAATTTTAAAAAAGAGATATTATTTTTTCGTAAAGCATATCTTTTATTTATAAAATCTATTTATTGCTTGATTTAGACTTTTTGTTTTAAAAAGCAAAACGACTTACAAAATGGGTATTTCAACTATAAAGTAGCTATAACTTTTGATAAAAAAAATGTAACTATTCTTAAGCTTCATAACTGAAACGAACTAAAAATTGTGCAACAAAACAATATTAAATAAACCGGATTTATATATCGGTGTACTATTATCTACAACTATGTATAAATATACAATGACGGCGGTAAAACAATAATACGAGAAAATCTTAAACAAACATACCTTTTTTACGTTGTAAAATACCGAAAGAACACAAAAATATATATTTCATTATTTGCTTATTTATTATTTTAATTAATTGATTTTGCGTTAAACAGAAAAACAAAAAAGTTTATAGACTAAATAACTCCAAAAAAAGATCGTAAATGTTCAATAAAAATTAGATTGAAAAAAATTTGTTAATACAAATAGTAGGAAATCATGACTGCATTTGAAAAATATTTTTTCATTTCATTGGTCTCTCTTTATCTCTAAATTTTGAAAATCAAGGAAAAAATGTATTTTTGACATTTTTCCTTTTTATTGGTATGTTTTATGACATTTACTGTTTGATCATTATTGATCATTATTGGTGTAATTTTTGCAGATAAGCAAAAATGAAAGAATTTTGATTTTGTGATTTTTTCTAATCTCAATATGATTAGTCTTTTTTGATCAAAGAAAAGCTTAAAAAAAGCTTTGCTAAATAAAGGGAACGAGAATAATGTCTTTTATTTTTAATATGAATTCTCCCGATGATAGGAAACTGGGAAGACCGCGAGGTCGACCCGAAACTTCCAACCCAAATAAATATTGTTCTTTACAAGATAAGAATTTTTGTTAATAAAAAGATTTCACTGTAACATTTTTGTTTATTAAAGGATATTTCCACTTAATTCGTTTTCTTTTTTTAGGAAGCATCTTAAATTTATGTTTTAGTATAATATAATAAAATGCTAGTAATATATATAATACTGATTTTAAAGCTTTCCTGAACTACAAAAATGTAGATTCTTATTGTTTAAATTTTATAAATAGGTTTAGTGATTAAATTAGATAAAGAATACCATTTAAACAATATTAGCTGTTCAAAAGAAACTTTTAAAAAACCTATTTATTGACAACTGTTTAATAGACGCGACTAAATCGAACATTTTATATGCATCTTATATACTGGAAAAAAATTATTACAAAGATCGCTTCAGAGATTAGTAAAATTACAAACCAAAATGTAAAAAAAAGTTTATATTAACCTTTCACACAAAAAACAACCAATTTTATCTGAAATAGCAAAATATCACAAATTATATTTAAGAATACTTCATAAAATGTCAAATCTGTTATTTTTATATATATTGGTGTTTCGAAAATGTTCCTATACTGTTTTTGTGCCTTTTCATATTCATAAACACATCATAAATTTCTATTTAAATATAAATAAGTTTAAAGTGATTTAAAAAGGTATGATATATTGCGAGATTTAAATTAAAATAAGGCTGCATTGTTGCAAAAATATAACATGTGTTAATGTAACGTAACTGTAAAAAACAGAAAAAATCGATGCTTAAAATTTTCTGCCGGATTAGCTAGTTATTTGCCGTTGATAAATAGCCAAAAATATTTCGTCTCAAAATAGCAATGAAAAAGCACTTAATATAATTTGAACATTTGAAAGTGTTTGCATTTTTTTATGATAGAAAAATACATTCTGTTTTAAAAAATGTAAAACACGTTTATCTAATATAAAATAATATTGGTAAAAGATGCTTTGGTTCTTTTAATTTTGAAATATTGAAACATATTTTTTGTAAATTTTTTTGAACCCTTAAAACTCTTTCTATAATTCACTATAATTAAAAAAACGATTTATTCAAAGTTTACAAGAAAACAATAATTTAAAAAAGTTTACCAGAAAATTATTCAAAAAGTCGTTATGCTTATTCTATTAAATAACCGTGAAAACTGTGTATTTTAGCAAAAACAAAAGTTATTTGCACTAAAATTATACTTTATTCTTGCGAAAAGAGCAAAATCTCAATTTTATTCTTTTTAAAGATGGAAACAAAAATCTTAAAATAATTAACTTAACAATTTTATTATAGAAAAATTGATTAAAAACAATTTAATACTTTTTTGTCATTATAGTTATTAATACACTGATACGGTGCTTTTAATTATATACTATATCAAGGATTTACGAATTAACAATCTTCAAATAAAATAAACCTTCTTTAAACACAATTAGCGCTTCTAAAACACTTTTTTTGTTCAAACTTACAAAAAGAATTTGAAAACACATCTAAGTTTCAATATAAATTAAATTTATTTGTTATTTAATACGAACTAGGACGCTTAACATGATCATTTATTCATACAAAAAAGTTTTAGAGATATAATAAGCTTAGAAAATTTTTTTTATTAAATTAAAGAACATAACCCATAACTGAGTTTTGTGCATTGTTTAGCGAATATTTCAATTGCAAAAATATTTTTTTATTTTATTTTCTTTTTTTAATATGAACAAACACTATTATTTAAATTTAAATATCTAATAAACGATTGTTTTTTATGTTTTTCTATAAAGACTCAACACAATAAAGAAAAAGTGCTTTTTGGAAAACATAATAGTGATATAAATTTAGTTCTTAACTGTCATTATCAAAAGCAATCCAAAATCTATACGCCTTAGCCAAGCAAATGTCAAACAAGTTGACTAATATTAAAATTTTCACTTACAAATTTTACAAATTGATTCAAACAATACATTTATAATGAATATGAATTATAAATAGATGACAAAGTTATTGGAATATGACATTTTCTTTTTTATCAAAATTTGTTGTTTTCGTTGTACGAGAACTACAATAGAATGAATACAAATATTAAAGCATATTTTATTAAAAGATTTAAAATACGATAAACATTTTTAAGCATAAAAATTTGTTTTTAAAATAATGAAGTTTTTACACATTAACAAATAAAAGATATTTAACATCTTTATAAACAACTAAAACTATTTATTAATTAAAATAATGGCGGATACGAAAACCATTGTCTTTACAAGAAGTTTTAGGAACAATAAATTCAGAAATGTATAAGTGAAAGCAGAAAATTACGATCGTTACTGTTTTTTATAAAAAGAATACCATAAGACCGGCCACATTACTCCTTTCTATCACAAAACACATATTTTTCGTAATTAGTATATTATTTTCGAATGTCAAAACAAGAGCATTTCATTGACAAACAACATTTTTATTTGAAATTTAAATTATGATACTGTCTACATGTCTATATGTTTCTAACTGCTGTTAATCATAATTCATAGCTCAATTTTTGGCGGTGTTTTGCTTTCAGTAAAGTTTTATCAAGGAATACTTGTGATTGCAAATTGAGGATAAAAAAATTTTTTACAAAAACATAAATACTTTTATTAATTAAACTGTTGTTTTAAATGTTATAAGTATAGTATATCATGGTTTTGTTAGCAAAAAAACTTTCATAAAATATACTTATTTAAATATTTTTATAGTTTAAATAAAAGAAGCGAATTTTAAAATAGTTCAAATTGAAGACAAAGATATAAAATATTTAGTAATGCCGACTTTCACTTAAAAAAACGTTTTTTTTTGTTTTTTTTTAGCGTTAGTTTTTATTTAATAAGCAGATTTGATTTAACCTTAATTCACACATTTTTTTTGTAAAAAATTAATAGAAAAGCTGTTCATTATACATAAAAGGAATCTAAAAATTATCGCGCCAAAAACTTCTTATTTAATTCATAATACATTCATTATGCTATGACTAATAAATAAATAAAACCGAAAATTTAATAATCAAAATTTTCTTTAAAATTTTTGTCATATTTTGTATGTTTTCAATCTTTGAGTTTATACATTGATTACATTGCGGTAATTATCGGATATCCATTTACTTGTTAAATATAATTCAATAATAGAATTAGTTTTATATGTATTATTATATGCAATAAATTATTTATTTGTAAATCTATATTTTTTAAAATATAAGAATTGTTGCTGAACATTAATTTATTTTTATTTTTAACAAGATTGCTTTAATAGTTTTAGCATAACTTTAATATTGTATTTCATAATGGCAACTACATCAAATAACATTGAATTGTGTTCAATCAAATCAAATTATGTAAAACTAGTTCAATATCATTCATAATCAAATTACCATAAAGAAACATTTTAAAATTAGTTTCCTCTATTGTATGTTGTCATAAAAAAAGATACATTTGATTTTTAATAAAAAAAAATTTTTATTATATTAGACTTTATAATCACCACTATTAATTAAATTAAATCTATAAACCTTTATAACATCTTATTCTTTTATATTACACAATTTAATTTTTTTTTAATAATGATGCGGTAAAAACGTCTACATAATACTATGAATTAAAAATAACCTAAATACAAACACTCTGAACTTATATTTTATTATTTTTTTTTTACTTTAAAATGACAGGTTTTATTGTGAAAAAACTTTAAATAAAAAAAACATTAAAAAATTTGCAAATCATTTTTGTGTTTTTATGTAATTTAACGCAAATATTTTTATATTAAATTACTTTTATTTTGCTGAAAGCTTATTTTTATATATTTTTATGTATCTTGAGTACAAAAATTTTTTTACCAATTATTGTTACATTAAATGCATTTTTATTGCTTTATTAAATGCTATTTATAATTTTTGATCTGCTTATAAAAAAATAAAAATTTTTAACCTAAGATATATAAACAAAGTTTTAGTTTTTTGATGTATATTTTAGATAGATAAAAGTAAAATAATTATCGATCAAGTTTTAAAATACTAAAAAAATCTTTGCGATAACATTTCTGATGGTATTTTGAATTCGTATAAAATGACAAATCCAAATTTGTCATTTCTTTCTTTTGTAAATATTAGTAAAAAAAATATTATATAAAATTTTTGCGGCAATACTTTTTTTGCTAGGACTTTAACACGAAAAATTTTAAATTTAAATTCCTAAGATTTTTACTGCTAAGATTGAATTTAAGTATATATATAACACTCTTATAAAACTTTAAAAATAACATTGAAACAAAATCGATGTCATTCTTCAACATGTTATCTATAAATTGTGACACATAGCATATAACTATTACAAAATCTTTGTCTTAATATTTTAATATTCTTGCACATTGGAATGTAAACAATATTGAAATAAAAAAGGGTGCTGCACATTATAAACTCGATCATTAATATCACTAGTTCAAACATCAAGCCTATCGACTAATTTTTTTTTCTAAAATGATTCTTAAGAAGAGTTGAATAAATTTTTATTTAAAAAAGTTTCATTTAAGTTTTACTTTATACCTATATACTGCTTATTTAATAAATCGTAACTATTTTTACACATCCATTTTTAAATTAGATATTAAGATTTTTGATAATCAGTAAAAATATTTCATTAAATGTTAAAAATGTGATTATCCTGTGAACTTGTGACAACTAAAAAAATTATTTGCATAATACTAGATTCTCTTGTTAATACAACAAAAAAAACATAATTATTGTATTAAATTTATTGTTTCAATAAATAAGAAAAGTTTAATACATTTTTCTTTTTTCTTTGATATATTTTCGTTCCAAAACTTTATAAAAAACTTTAAAATAAACAATTAAATATGTAAAAAACCTTTAGCATATAAAAAAAAATAATATTTTACAGTTCTAACTAAATTCAAATATTTTTTTCTTCATTATTTCGAGAAGAAAAATATTTTGCAGCTATATTCTCATTTTTATTTTTATCATAAGAAAATGAGTACATGAGAATATACAAAAAAAATTTGATATTATTTTTGTCTACCAAAAAAACAAACACCTAAAAAATACCTTCTAGATTTTTGTCATATAATAGATTTACAAAATAAATATTTTTACAATTCGGATGTGAATTAAACTATACATCATAAAAAAAATTCATAATATCAGTAAAACGATAATCTTTTATACCTACACAAAAAAAAATTTTGCTCAAATAAAAAACCAGCGACATTACAATATGATTTATGTGAATTCTTCCTGTTTTGTAGAATCGCAATTCACAATTAAATAATAAAACTGCAAATCAGATTATTATTTATGTAATCTAAATATTTGTCAACATAATTTTACTAGAAAATTTATAAAAAAACTAAATCGATCACCAAAAAAAATTAGATCAATTGAAAGTGGAATAAATTTCTAGTATATGTAGTTGCAATGACACCCGAAAATATTGAATAAGAAAAATATTTTTATTGGTTTCTTTGTATCTAAAAATATTTTCGATTTGATATTTTTCGACATTTTGATGTTTTTGAAAGTTTTTGATTTTTGATTAAAATTTTGATCAAAATTGATTGAAATTGTAGTTAATAGGTGTAAGAGTCGAAGATAATCAACAATCAATGAAAATTAATGAACTTATCGCTTTTGATCAAAATTGATTGGTGCATTTTGATCACTAAAAAGCTTATAAAGCTTTGATAAGTCTTTATGATCGAGAAATTTCTTTTATATTCAATAATAATTTATCAGGTGGCAATAAATCGGGAAGACTGCGAGGTCGACCGAGGTCATCTAACCCTGGTACAAACTTACCAGATGATGAGGTGCATGCTTTCAAATCAGGAAACTCTGTAAATAGAAAAACAGGAAAGAATCTAGAAGAAATGCACCAGTTAGGACGGAAACCGATCTTTCGCAGAGGTATGAGCGAAAAAAACTTAAAAATAGAGTTTTTCATGCTAGAAGGCCTTGATGGATTTAATGGAAAAGATACTCGAGCTAAAATGACAGAGGTGGCGATCAGAGGATCGGAAAACCTGAAGGAATGGTTTTACGAGTTGGGATCAGATGAAAAATTGCCATCAGACTGGGTGCATTTTAAGAAAATGGTTGAGAATTTTTGTCTGGAACGTGATTTGTCCCAGATTAGGAAGTATCGAGAGGAAGGCTGGATAGATTATTTGATCAGGATAAGGGATTTTGTTCACTTTCAAAAGATTGATGAAAAATCTGTTTTTCAATATCTAAGGAAGATGAGGATGCCGATAGATATGAAAATTTGTGTTCACGCATTAGATGGCAATCTAGATCTGTTTATAGATAGAATTAGTGAGATCAAAGGTGAGAATTCGAAAGAGGAACGGAAAGAAGTAAAGCTTTTACCACCTGATGTTTACAAAGAAAGACGAACAAAGAGAAAATGCTATAATTGTGGAGAAGAAGGACATTTTGCTAAGGAATGTGACAATGATAGAATCATGATGGTCGATGAACAAAGAAGAAATTCTTGTGTAGATGTTCGAAGAGTAAAAATTAATGGTAGAGATTTACCAGTTATCTTTGATACCGGTGCTTCAGAATCTTTTATTTGTTCAGGTGAGTTAAAAAACTTTAAAGTAAATACTCTTTACAGAAAGAAAAAAACCTTTAGAATGATTGATAAACATGTTATAGAAGTAAACATGATACTTCCTGTGTAGATAGAGTATAAAAGTAAAAATTTAATAGTTGATTTATATGTTATTGACAATGATAGGAGTAAAGATATTATTTTTGGTAATGATTTGGTGAAGAGATTATCAAATACATCATTGATTATGGCAAATTGTGATATCATTACAAAGGATAATGATTTTGTAAGCTGGACGAGGCCTATCATAAACGTTCAAGATAAAAAAGATTTTGAGATTTCACTAGATGATCTGGAAAGAAGAATAATAATTGAGGAATCTAGATCTAAATGGCTAAATCCAGTTGTACTAACTAGAAAATCTAATGGAAAGCTCAGGTTCTGCGTAGATTTCATAAAGCTGAACGATCTAGTGCAACAAGATGAATTTCGTATACCAAGAATTCCGAATTAATCGCTCACTACACAATAAAAAGTACTTTTCGATTATAGACTTAAAAGATGGTGGTTTTCAGATGCCGATCAAGAAAGAAGATAGAGAAAAAACGATATTTTTTTACCGGATAACGAATGATGCAATTTAGAATGATGCCTCAAGGATTTAAAAATAGTCCAGCAATTTTTCAAAGAGCGATGACAATCATATTTAAGGATTTAGTTGATGATTTATGGATAATATACATAGATGACATCTTAATATTTGGTGAAACAATTGAAGAACACACAAAAATCTTAAATTGGTAAGAGAGAGACTAAACAAATACCATCTTACTGAGAATATTGAAAAGAATGTTTATTGTAGTGAAAAGGTGGTTTTCCTCGGCTATGAGAAAAGTTTGAACAAGATAAAACCAGCAACAGAAAGGACGCAAGGTATTTTACAGTATCAAACACCAAGAACGAAGAATCAACTTCAGAGATTTATTGGTATGATCAATTACGATAGAATGTTCGTAAAGAAGATAACAGAAAAATTGTATCCTTTATATGAATTATTAAAGAAAGACAGGAAGTTTAAGTGGAGTGTTAAGGAAGAAAGGGCATTTAGTGATATCAAGAGGGATATGGGAAAAAATTTAGAAGTCAAAATTCCTGATCCGAACGGGGAATTTATACTTGAGTCGGATGCATCTTTGATAGGAATAGGCGCTGTTTTGTATCAGAAAGACCAGCCAGTAGCTTATATTTCCATAAGTTTAAGCAAATGTAAGAAAAATTACTCAATAAATGAATAAGAAGTGTTAGCGGCTCTGTGGTCTATGGAAAAATTTGAGTTTTATTTAAAGGGAAAGCACTTTCATTTAATTTGAGATCATAAAGCAATGATCGAGCTCAAACAGAAGATAGATTTTGGATCAGCGAGAATTAGAAAGTGGTTTGAAAGGTTATAAATATTTTTATTCAAACCTATTAACAGAAATGTAAAAGAAATGGTGGTTAGAGATTTGCTAAGTAGAGCCCAGCCAGCAGGAGAACTATTTTTTACAACCAATATTAAAGATGAAGCAATAAGAGTGCATGAGGAGCTTAATCATATGAATATAAGCTGAATTAAATAAACGAAATATTCATTTAAGCACAAAACAACTAAAGAGAATATTAGATTCTTGCTTGATATGCAAGAAACCCAATTATTTGGTTGAGAAGTGCAGTAGTACCAGAAGAAGATAAAGAAACATGTTTGTTACACGATTCCTTACCACACATAATTTATTTACTAACTTGCTATAAATAGCCAACATGAAACATAACTGTTTCACTGTGTCCGTTATCGGGCCAATCAACAACACTGGTTTACTTCAAAACCTTATATGCAACAAACCTGTGTGTATCATGTGTTTTATTTGATATAGATGTGCTACAATCCAACACCTTTAATTGAGAAAAGCTGTCGATTTATTCAGGTAAGTAAACAAGGTGATTTAGTAGCAATTGATCTTTTGGATATGGGGAAAGAAAAAAAGGTGATTATTATGATTGATTATTTTACTAGAAAAATATTTGCAAAATTAGTAAAATCCAAAAGGGAGTGCATGAACAAGGTTTGTCATGGAAGTTTTTCAAAAATTTCCCTTTAAAATCCTCCAGAGTGATAATGGCAAGGAATTTGCGAATGAAAAAATGCTGCAATGGCTTAAAGGAAACAGTGTTATCCAGAAACTAACAATACCATAACATCACAAAAGCAATGGTAGAATAGAAAGAGTCACCAGAACTATTCGATTAGTTCTAACAAGCAGATGCAATCGATAGCGAAACTTTAGAAAATGTAGTGCAAAACTATAATATACTTTGTCATAGAGGAATTGGACTATCACCCAATGAAGCAGAGAAAACAGAAAATTGGAATATCGTACGGAATAACGAAGCGAAATACATGAAAGTGTTTTTTAAAAAAGGAAAAAATAAAAGAATAAAACAATTTTACAAAAAAGAGATGGTTTTGTTGAAAAATGATTTGAGAAAAAATAAAATAGACATTGTTTTCTTGGAAACAGGGGAAGTGATAAAACGCGAATATGGCGATGTTTATCAAGTAAAAAAAATTAATGGAAAGGTGGTAAGGAGACATGCTTCTCTGTTAAGAAAGAAAAGCGAGGGGGAAGTTGTAATGAAACACGAAAATGTTGAATAAGAAAAATATTTTTATTGGTTTCTTTGTATCTTACTATATTTTCGACTTGATATTTTTTGACATTTTGATGTTTTTGAAAGTTTTTGATTAAAATTTTGATCAAAATTGATTGAAATTGTAGTTCATAGGTGTAAGAGTCGAAGATAATCGACAATCAATGAAAACTGATGAACTGATCGTTTTTGATCAAAATTGATTGGTGCATTTTGATCACCAAAAAGCTTATAAAACTTTGATAAATAAATATGATCGAGAAATGTCTTTTATATTTAATATCAATTCGTCAGGTACCGATAAATCGGGAAGACCGCGAGGTCAAACGAGGTCATCCAACCTATGTTATTATCATTAAAAAAAGCCTAAAAAACAGTGAAAATAAACATCAGCGATAGATGAGCCTTTAACATCAAAAAAAAACTATTTTTATTTTTACAAAATAAACTTTAAAAACCATTATATAGAAACATATAAATTTTTTAAAAATTAGAAAAAAAAAATTTGCAAGAATTTTATATCTTTCTTTGATTTATTACTTTTCAAATAAATTCCAATAATTAATAGATTATTGTTAAAAATTTAAAACTCTAAATGTAAAATAGGTAGCAATGATATGACCTTTTTATATCTGAGATGTAATAAAACATAACCTCTAACAAATTTTTATTTGCTTAAAAGTTTAAATTATGAATTAGAATTAAAAAATATTTTGTTTTTAAACAGTTTAAAAACACTTATTTTTATTTAAAGAGCTTATATAAACATTATAAAGTTGTTTTTCATAAAAATTCTCTTTCAACAATCAAGCAAATCTATACCTTCATATCATGTGAATTGTAAAATAAAACCATTATTTCTCTTAGAAATAAGATAAAATTTGCATAAAAGTCTTTGCAAAGATCTTTTGCTTGGAAGTGTATTTCTCTTATTGCCTTTTAATATTCGTCTTTTAGTTTTGTGCTTGCTGTACTCGGTGGGTGATCTAGTTGTGTGGCATTAAAAAAAATCGTACATAAAAAGTTCTTATTAAGTCTTTTGTTTATTGAAATATGTTTCAAAGTACCGTGTTTCCTCAAAGGTCACATTCAACATCATTATATGTATTTTCATCCGATCTTATATTCCTCATCTGTCTTTCGAAGTGTATCTGTTTATATATCTTCATAGAAGGTATTTTGCGACGTAAAGGATGATTAGGTGCTAGTATTTGGCGCAAAATGACACATTCAAAATGTGGCAATATTATTGCCATAGTTCCAAATCTTGAATGATTGTTTATAAATTTTTTCATTAAATCAATGAACCATGTGGGCTCTTTTTGTCTCTCTTTTATATGATAAGAATAAAAAAATTTATAATGACTTGATTTTATATAAACACCAGGATTAATGCGTTTGTATATTACGATTTATATTCATAAAAAGGCTTTTAACTTGTTCAGAACTATATTTATGAAGAATTAAAATTTCCTTGTAAATTATAATTTCCAATAAAGCATTTCAAACATTTTTTTCTAAATGTAAAATATACATTCACTTCTTTTTTTGTTGTGACATTATATTTTAAAAAGTTTCAACGTTTAAAATTTTTTAAAAGATGTTGCATACATAAATTATGATTTAAATATTTCTATATTACTGATTAGAATGTACTTACTAATAAAATCGTTTTTAAAAAAGAGATACAAGATTTTTCATGATAGTGCAAAAAAATTTTAGACGCTAAAAATCTTATGAACATTAATATAATATTTGCTACATAAAATAATTTTTCACTACTTTTCTAGCACAAATACAATGTATTTATAATATGAATCTTAAACTTTTGGGATGAAATTAAATTCCATGTTTCATGGGTTTTTTTATATAATTATTTATTTAAAAAATGAAATGAAAGAAAAAAAAAGTTTAAGGAAGACTGTAAATCAATTCAAAAATAGGAAACAAAAATTTCATAGCAATTGACAAAGATTTCTAGGAATTATGATCGCACAAACAAATTATATTCCTTCGATACATTATTTTATATTTTACGTGAACTATTGGATTTTTTGATGTCTAACTTTTTTACTGTTAAAATAGTAAAGAATTGAAACCATTTGTCACAACTAACAATGGATTCTTTTTGTGAATGAGAATAAATCTTTTAAATTTTTTTTTACTGTTTAGAAAATTTTGTTATTTTGAAACTTAAAATAATTTTCCAAGTATCAAATGTTTTAGTTAAAAAGATTATCTATTTTAAAATATTCAAATTCTAATTATTATTAATTTGATATATTTAATTTTGTAACAACAACAAACTTTGTTAAAAATGAAATTTCTCTTAAATGAAAAACTTTTAAAGGCAATTTTGAAAATTGTTGTAAACATCATGTTATATGACAATATGAAAAGAATAAAAACAGATTTTTTTTCAAATACTGAAAACGTTTATCTGGTTCTATTTGTAATATTGTCATAAAAAATATAAAACAATAAATAAAGGTTTTTGTTTGAATAGAAATAGATATCTGTTGTATTCACATGGTATTTTGTTATAGCTAAAAAAATATTCTAAAATGTTTTTGTTTTTAGTATTAGTATTATAATTAAAAGAAAAAGAAATATTATTTTTTTTAATAATTATTTTTTTATTTAATTAATTCAAACTATTTATAATTTAAAGCATTACATATTTTTCAACATTTTTTTA
>AFBI03000098.1:35729-63622 GCA_000230595.3 Edhazardia aedis USNM 41457
TTATACTTTAAAGCATTAGATATTTTTCAACATTTTTTTATTCTCCTTTTTTTTATAGCAAT
The DNA here is from genome assembly GCA_000230595.3 of Edhazardia aedis USNM 41457. Lineage (NCBI taxonomy): Eukaryota > Fungi > Microsporidia > Culicosporidae > Edhazardia > Edhazardia aedis. The sequence continues at coordinate 35,792 of AFBI03000098.1, forward strand.
TAGCAACTTTTGATAAACCAAAAGCACATTCTATTTTCGGAACAACTAAAATTGATAAACATAGTAAATTCAATTTCAATTAAATATTGAAATACAAAATCCCATATTTAACCAAATTCTAATTATCCATATTTGTTCTCATAAAGAATTTTTTTTAACAATTTTTTTCTATTTTATAGTACCATAGTATCACATTTTTATATGGGTTATAGGATCAATTGACGGAATATATAGGATACTATTATTTGATTTGATATTTTTATATTCAACCTCTGCTAATAATGAATAAATCCATACTTTAATTAAAAAATTTATTCCATTTAAAATGTTATTTTTATGTTTTTTTTATCGTATATAATTTTTTTTTTATTTTATCCATGTAATGTAATTTTTTATAAAGATTTTGTTTAGTGATATTAATGATATACGTTCAATATAATACCAATGAACTATTTATTAACAAAGCAATTCGTAATTATTTAGTTTAAACCCATACAATTTAATAATTTTCATAAGAGATAAAAAATTTAGAGCTAAACTAATGCAATTCATTATAAATAAAAAGTTTGCATCATGGGTTTAATTACAGCATTGATAAAGAATTTTTTTAACAGGTCATTAATATTTGAATGAATACAAAATAACCATTTTGTTAAATATTCAAGATACACAATTATAAAGACACAAGTATCATAAAAATGTTATATATAATCACAATAAAGTTTATTAAAATTCAAGAAAAATGTTAAAAAATATTAATAGGAGAGACCAATTGAACAAAAAGTCAACTAGAAAAAAATAAAAATATAAAAAATCTATTTAAAACAAAATTTCATGTTACAAATATGGCATTTGCGCATTTTATTATAATTATAGATCTTTAATCTATTTTAAGCACGTATTTTTAAAAAAAGTGGAATATATAAATTTTTTGCTGTTATAAAACAATTTGCAAATAAATAAAAAACAGCAATAATTTTCGTCAAGCTGATATAAAATGCAGCATCTTTATCGCGTGGATTAATTACACAATATGATCCATCAATAAAACCACAAGCAGCCATAAAAAACGTACTAACATAAAAATTTTCTAGCAATCTTATTTTACTAACATTTGCTAATGGGAACATCGTTAGAATAATCGTGAAAGCTATCATCATTTTATATATTATCTTTTTATTGCTTGAATTCGGGTTTGGTAAAAACTTTGATAGAGTGAAGCCATATAAATACGACATCAAGTTAAGCAAAAAGGTACATATGAAATAAAAGGCACTCTGCTGAAGTGAATTTTGACTCGATACTTTTAAATTCGCAATGCCGTTTCGGCCACAGTATATCAATGCGTTCAGAATAACACAGACCCAAACCATACATGTTGCACTGTCATATAAAAAATTATCCATGTAATATTTTGTATATCCCATTTGTACTTTTTCTGAAGCGTCATAATTCCTTTTGAATTCTACCATTATTAATGGAAGCAACAAAAATGACATTCGTGGTTCCAAGAAAACACTGCAAAATAGTGAGTATAAAGCGTATGTTCCTATTGATATTTCCTGTTTGTATGTTCTAAATACATCATCGATTCCTTTAAGTGCCTTATCTAAAAGTGTGAATTCCATAGAAAAAAAAGTTGTTCAATATTTATTGCACTTAAATTGGCCTTTATTCTATTTTATTTAGCTTACTTTATTGTTCTGAAAATCTTTATAAATTATTACTTTTAAAGAAATATTGTGAAATATTTTTGCTATAAGTGTAACATATTATTTGATAAAATCTAAAAATTTTTTAGCTCCTATTCCACAATTTATTTTTTAAATTATGCTTTTGTAAGTTCCCAAATTGTTATTGATGATAAATATAAATTTGTAACTTATGTACAAATTAGACATGTTTTTCAAAGGTATAAGCAAACATAAATCGTTGTCATTTGAATATAGTCGCTACATCCAGTAATGCAATAAAAAATAAATAACGTATTCAATAAAATTTGTATGTGAAATTGTTAGAAAAGCTTTTTTTAATTCGAATTTCTAATTAGTATTGTTTTGAATGAAAAACATTAATTGAATATCTCTATTCATCAAAAACATCTTGACTTCTAATAAAGTCAAAAAATACGTTTTATTTTTTTATTCTTCTTCTTAAAAGTCTGTTTATTTTATTTTACTCGAAATTTTAATCTTTTGCGAAAAAACGAGGATTGCGAATTCAACTCTATCATAAAAATTAATTAATATAAAAGGCATCATAAAGTGCGGTAATTTGAAAATTTGAAAACGATATATATTATATATTTTTCTTATGAATTTTGCTTAAAAGAAAATCTATTTTATAGGTTTTATTTTTTCATGAATTTGGAAAAAGACAATGTTTGTTCAATAGAAAAAATTTAAATATCAAAAAAAATAAGAGATTTGTTATAGGTGATTTTTTTATGCCTTTGCAACAAAATTATCAACATTTGAACATAAATGAGTTCAAATTCAGTTTATTGAAAAAAATTTACGCTTTTTCTGCATTTTAAATTAATGAAATCAGACAAAAACTGAAAAAAATGTGTCGTAACATAAATAAAAAATGAATAATCTATTTATTTACGATTGTAATACAAAGATAAAGAGATGTAGAAGAAAAAATACATTTTTTATGTGTAAAATGTTTATTTTTATATTACTTAATATTTATTTGTTTTTTTATTCTTAAAAAATCATATGTATGTTACAAAAAACTATTTTTTAAAGATCTTTAAATTTGATTTATAAGTTAGTCTATGTGATAGAATTTTCTAATTTCCTTTAAAGACATGCTTTTAATTGTGTTTTCATTAATTCCATTTAAAAGCATTCTTTCAATGATAAGATCAATCTCGTCGATATTTACATCATAAATATTTTGATTGTAAAAAATTTTATTAACAGCCTTATCTACTTTTAAATGTACAGTTTTGTTGTTTCTTTTATTTTTCTTGAAATAATATTCTTGGCTGTTTGCAAAGCTTTGGAGTGATTCCTTGCTAGAAAACTTATGCAATTCATATTTTTCAAATGCGAAGTCAATACATTGATTTTCAAATATCTTTAATATAATGTAATCAACAAAATTAAATTTGCTTCTTTCTTGGCTCAGCCTGTAGACTTCTTCTTTTAAAGAACAACCGTCATGAAAAATATAATCAAATTCATTTAAATGATTTATGATCCGGTCAATAATAGCATCTAAATATGTTTTTGTGGGCTTGGAATATGGAAAGTTTCTAAACAACACAATTTGTAAAAATCTATACCCGCCTTTTACATAATTATCAAAATCTTTTAATAATATTGGGAAGTCCATATTCTTAAGAATAAAATAAATCGAAGCGCAAACTTTTGTATTAATTCCAAGTCGAGTTGTAAATGTTTTTTTGACTATAAAATCAAAGACATGGTTTTCATACTCTGTTTTATTTAATATCCCAAGTACGTGTCGAATAGAATTCATAATGTAGATACGTTTATCATAAATGATATTTTTTATATTCATCTTTATTGGCATTGAGGTATTTTCTGTAAAAACATAAGAATCGTCAAACACTTCCGCTGTTTGCAGTGTTAACCCGCATTCTAAACAAATTGAGTCGAAAATTTCTATGTGTTTGCATTCATTCATTTTGGGTACTGTCTTAAAAATTATATTTTAAAAAAAAATTTTTATATCGAGCGGATTTTTCAAAACAGCGAAAAATATTTATTATTAGATTACGTTATATCAAACAATGTGGAAAATATTTATTTTAGATAGTTTTATAATCTAATTGTAGTAATTTAGAAATTGGAGATAGAATAAGAGTATGTTAAAAGAAAATTATTTATTTCATACAAAAAATATTTTCATTGATTATTTGTTTAACTTAGTGGACCAATAAAAAACCAAATACTTGAGAAATTACAAAAACAAGATTTTCAAGTTTACTATGAAGCATTTTGTAAAAAAATTTATCCTTGAGATAATAAACAGAATGACATGATATGGTCTTGTATATAAAAAAAAATTGTTTTATTTATTTTGCGCAACAATTTTAATTGTATAAATTATAGTCAATTTATTTTTAAATTTCTAATATTTTTTACAGTAACAAAGCGATTCATTTGTTGCTTAATATTAAGAAAATAAATTATGAACCTGTTGTATGCCAACATCTATGGGCAATAACTATTGAAAGTGTTCCGTTTATGGTAATTAGTTAACTATTGATGTTGTTTCAGTTTCACCAGAATTAGACACATTTAAACACAATTCTAGCAAAATACCATAAATAATAATATGCAAAAAAATTATGCTTAAGCTATAAAAGCAGAAATTTTAACAACAATAATAATAAAAAATGAGCAATAATATTTCTTCTAATTTTAAAAGGAATATAAATTTTTACAATAACTTGAATTATACGCAACAAAATAGGTACAAAGCAATTCAATTATTGAATTGTATCTTTCAAGCAAATAGATATCTGATGAATACAGCAGAACCATTTACCACCATATTATAGTCAAAAGGATCAAACTTGTTCGTCTTATAACATCTGACAAAAATACTTTTCTATAATTAAGAGTTATTTCGTAAATATAATTTATTTTTTATTAATTTAATGGTGAAAAAATATTCTTATATATTTTAGTAAAAATTTGTAGCAGCCACGCCAGCCTCAATAAAAAAAATTCTTAAAATGTGGTATCCCTGAATCTTCGTTAGTTTGTGCACTGCATTCGTATATGGATTCACATGTAAAAAAATTACATTTTTTATTTTTAAGTTTTAAAATCGCATCTAAACTGTTGTTTTAATTTGTTTTATCACAATATAATATAATATTTATTATGATATTCATAATATAGAGCAGTATTTAAGTAAATGAAATTAATATATGTTAATAATAATTATTATATCATCATCTTTTCGAAATTTCAGCTGCTACGTGATGTGTTTTTTTGGTAAAAATAGCACATGAATACAAAAAAAAATTATCAATAATTTTCAGAAATACTGTTTATGATGGTTTCCAGAAAATTTAAATTTAATTAAAACAGTGATTGTTGTTTCTGTAAGAAAAATGTGTATAAATTTAATTTTTAACGCAAAACTATCATTGCCTATAAAATAAATAACAAATTTGAAAAACTATTGTTGTTTAATATTTCTAATACGAGTTGTGTGGTACACCATAACATTAGAAAAAATAACAGCGCAGAAACATTTTTCTCAAATAATGCCAAATAAAATGTTAACTGGAAATTTTAGAAGCTGGTTTTGTTTTTCAATTTATAATGTAAACGAATTGGCTTTGTTTATCTATTCTAGCAGTATTACAATGGAATATAGTTGATAGATTATAAAAAGTTCCACAATTGGCAAAAAAAAGCGGACATTTTGAAATAAAAAATATTAAAATTATAAAATATAAAAATTTATTAAATGAAATAAATTACAATTTAGAATTGATAATGAATAAAAAAGACCTTGAAAAGTCTTGTTTATATCTAAAAATATAATATTACGAAATTTATTTACAGTTGAAATATATTTGATCATTGTATCAGACATAATTGAATACCTTTATATGAACAGTTTTATTCTATTCTTAGATTTAAACTTTTTTATTGTTCGTGTTTACAATCTATGCCAACGATCTGTAACAATGTGACAAATTTATTTGTACAAAGCAATTTCAATAAACTAACAACTTTTTTTGTATATTACACGTTAACAATGTACATTAAATTCTGGTTTATTGTAGAAGTCAATATTATACTATAAATATCACAATTACTACTAAAGCTATTATTTTTATATTTTTACCATTCATAATACTAGATCTATATAATTTGTCTAATATTCCCACATTTTTAATATTTTACATGCAATTAAATGGTTCTTATTCTTTTTTATCTTAAAAAAATCATAAATTTCTGAATTAAATATTGTTGTAATAGAAATTTTGTTAACTAAATGAAATTTTCAAAATAAAAATGTTTTTTTAATTGCATATTAAAACTAACAATATTCGAATTTGGTCTCAAAATTATTATAAAAGAATATTACTAAAATAAAAAAACCAGTAAGATACTTTAGACCACATTTATATAGATAAATTGTATATATAGTTAATTTTTGAAATTATTCCTTTTGTTAAAATTATTAAGTATCTAATTTGCTCAAATACAAAATCTCAAAAAAACTTAAAATAATAAAAGATGAAAGAATAAGACAACATTTAAATGAAATTCACATCATTTTACATTCTAAAAATAATTGAAACGAAAATCATAAGGTTTTTCCTTATTGATTGAATAACTTAAATATAAATTTAAGACCATAATCCTTTGATTCAGGTTACATTGGTATGAAATTATATAGGGTATAAAAATATTCAAAACGGTAAATATATTATAATAAACACTATGATAAGAATCTACAATCTTTCTTTGTATAAAAACACTTTTCAATTAATACCGATTTTACATAGTAATTTCATTTTTCATATTATAATTAAGCACCCTGATCAAAAATTATTTTTTTAGAAAAATATACCATTTTTTTAAAAAATATGTTTTATTATCTAAAATATCAGTTCAATAATTTTTTACTTTATAAAAAAAATTCATAGTATTTTTTTAACTGTTTTAGATGATTGCACTAAAATATTCATACTGATGATTACAACTGTAAAACGAAACAAAAATTTTTTCTAATATCAAGAAAAAAATTTAGTGTAAAATAAATTTTAGCAAGTTAAGAAAACAAAGAAATGTCCAAAGAAGAATTTATTGTATAGATACCATTTAATTTAGTCTTAATTACACTACTTATAGTTTTTAGTTAATTTAAATATTTCTCGAAAAATACAATACAAATTTTATAGTAAAAATACTTTAGTATAAAACGCAAACAATTATATCTAACACAGTAATTTTTTTCATATGAGCAATATAAATCGTCAATATATTTATATTTTCAAAGAATTCTTTTCTGTTATCAGTGACTATGCCCAAAATTTAATTTTTTATATCGCATTTTAAAAAGAACTTTATAAAAAGTTGAACCAACAAAGTATGCATCGATTTAAAATTTTTTGTGCGATCAAGCATTTTATAGGTACATAATCGATGCTTGTCGGGAACAAGCTATATTTATGTGAATATATGCAAGATAACATATTCAGACAGAATCAAACCATATTTTAAAAAAAATCACATACTTTCCAACTTTTACTATAATTACTATCACTTAAAGAAACTAAATCTATATTTTTTGATCATTCTAGTTCATATCTTTCTTAACGATGGCATGAATCATAGAGCAGCATGCACTAGACATGCTATATGTTCTGTTAATACCGGAAATATGGATACTTTGGGCAATTTTTTTGAAAAGTTTATTGTCAATAATTTTACAATTTTCCGCATGCTAAGCAAATTAAATAAAAAAATATACAAATTTGACTATAATTTTTAACTTATATGATATAATGTATAAATTTGTATACAAAGGTATGTTTTTGTGTTTTTATTCATATTGGACAGAATTAAATAAAAAAGTAGTACGATATTACAAGCATAATTTAATTGAGAACTACATAATTAAAACACACGTATTTTAACATTTTTTTCTAAAATTGCAACAATTTTCAAAAAAAAGATAAATTCTTGAATTTTAAATAAAGAAATTAATTAATTTTTAAAAATGTTTTTTTTTAAATTAAAAAAACAAAAAAAGAAAACAACTGATTTGAATAAAGCATTTAAAGTAAATTTTGTTTATATGAAATTAAAAAAAGATCGAAATGTTTGCAATTTTCATATATCTTTATAAAGGAAATCACAATTTTGTGATTGGTTCTAAAAATTTCTGTGAAATGTCCGCTGCATTCTGGTGTTAGAGGTAGCCTAAGAATTTGAACACCAGAAAAAACTTTCTTGAACATTTGTCTCCCAATGTTACCTCCACCGATGCTATAAAAACAGTAACGTGTTGTCCAGACACGGATGTAGATAGGGATGAATAATACAAGAGCTATGCACTTAAAAATTTTCGCTGATTGCAGAAATGACCGACATATTCGTAAATAAATAATCAAATTATCATATTGTCTTTATTTTTACTATTTAAGCCACTCATCTTTGCCACCCAGCGAGCACAGCAATTTTATTTAATTGTTTATAAATTAAACAGATTAAAATATTATTAGTGTGACCTTTTTGATAGAAATATAATTTATTGATTTGTTTTAAATTTATATATTTTTCTTTATGTATATTTAGAATAATGGTTCTATATATTTATTAATATGATTGAATTGCTCTGAATAAAGATTTGACTTTAATTGATAAATATTGATTTTTAAAATATTTAAACGTATTTTAAACTTTGTAAATTAACAATCAATGGTTAAAGACCTTTTCAAACTCTTTTACTACATCTAAATGCGATAAAACGAGAAAACTGCGAGGTCGATCCAAATCAACTAACCATATCAATCATAAATGTTTAGTTTTCGATGATTTTCATGACTTTCAAAAAAATATAATATTTTACAGTATAAATATCAAATATAAAAACTTTATGAAATTTTTGAATGTTCGATATCTGCTATGAGTTATATTTTATTAATAAAAATAAGCTTTGATGCATTAAAAATAGATATAAAAATACTTTAAACTTATAAAAATAAAAAATTCTGTTTTTCAATATATATAATATTTAAATATTATTTATAAATTTTTTTCTTGTTCTAGAATACGATTTATAATATCAAAATATCAGCAAAATACATTTTTTGTTATTTTAATTAGAATGTATTTATCTGCATCAAAAATAAAAACAATTTTGATAATCATTTTTTTACTAGTCACGAAAAAAGATAATATAATTTTTGTAAAAAAAAAGTTGATATTTTTTCAATAAGATAATTAACAAAAAATATAACAATAAAATAAATCATTATGATATTCTAGCTTAGTTAATTGAATTTCCTACTCTATAGTATTCCACATAACGAATCATACATTTTTTAATTTTTTACAACTTTTCATTTTTAATTAGTTTTTTTATCACAAGAACAAAATATAATTGGTAAATTTAGAATCTAATTTAGGATTTTTTGATTGTAAGCAAAGCAAAAATTTACTATTTTCTGGCTAGTTTCTTTATATAATTTGCTAATTGTTTACTCTTTGTCTTTTATGTACGTTTTTAATAGTTTTAATAAAAATAATATATAAATAATATAAAATCACATTGTTTAATTACAGATAAAAAATTTGCGATCAACAAGAATATCTATTAATTGTTATTCTTTTATTCGTGTTTTCCCAAAAATACAAATATAACTTCATAAAATGGACAACAATGACAATAGTGGGCTATCAGCATTTTGAAAATACTAAAATTACAATTCCTACGAGACAAGTCTATATATTATGCTAACTAATGTTTATATAGTCATGAGACCTATTTTTGTAATTCTTTTTGCACCATTATATATAAGATTTCTCCATAATGTTATTGCTTGAATTTGTACTAACTTGTACCCATAATAAAAAAATTGTAATAAGCCAAATAATTAATAGCAGATAATTTAACTTTTGAGTGCTATCTTTGCTAATAACACAAACATTCAAAAAATAAAAAAAAACACATCTTGCAATAATTTAGAAAATCTCTTAGTACACAAATTTGTTATAAAATAACAAACAAATTTTTGCTAATACATACTTTTAAAACACTACAAATACAATTCGATAATGAACTTTAGAAACACATTCCTATAAAAATTTTCTATGCCTATTGTATTTTCGAGACATATATGATTTCGTATATTATGGCATATTTTTATGGTTGTAATCAAATAGTAAATGCCAAATTTCTTATTTATTGTTACTTGCTAAACACAATATAGAATTTATTTTGGCTAAAATTTTAAAAACTTATAATATTGTCATGATAATTAATTGTATGGATTAAATATTATAGTGTAAAATTGTAAACGCAACAAATCTGCAATAAAAAAAACTTAAACGCATGTTTGTTAAAAACAATTTTACCAGTTTTATTTATGTTATTACTATCATCTTAAAAAACGATAACATAAATTTAGCTAATTTAAAACAATTTTCATTTTTTTCTTTTTAATACAAATTAGTATAAGAATATTGTAATTCTACAATTAGACTGCAGCCAATATGTCTTAAAAACAATGTAAAAACACAAGAAATTTCAATTTTTGTTTTTGTAAACGAAACAAAAAATAAATTCATATGTATTAATAATTTTGAATTTTTCTCTACTAACAATACGAACATTTATAGCTTTGGGTATAAAATAATAAACATTTAAATTTATAGCTTGAAGCGATTTTAATCCTTACTTTAACAAATGAAATTACAGTGGACCAGTTGTCGATGCAATAATTACGAGATGCTAAAAATAAAAAAATCACTAAAATTGAAAACTAAACAATCGAATTGCGTATATTAATCACGAACAAAAGAAAAGAATTATTTTCATAAATCAAGAAAAAAAGATGATTCTGGAAGAAGCCCAAAGGAAAGGAGTTGGGCCACACAGAGTACCGGACGTATGACTTCAGTAATTAACAATAAACAAATTTGCTATTTTAAATGATTTTATAAACTTTCATAATTTTGTACACAATTGCAGCAGCAAGACATTTTCTTGAATTTTTAGTTAATTTTACACCAAAATAAATTAAATTTTATTTTTTTTCTAACATTTGCAAAGTGCAAAAGTAACAAATTTAAATTGATCTAAAATTATATTTTAAAATAAGAAAAGATATGTTTTCTTACAGTATTTTAGATATTGTTTGATATATGCATGATTTTGAAAAAAAATGTTGTTTTATTTACATTTTCTTATGATTAGAATATATAGCAAGTGTGGTAAAATAAAACTGTTACGTAATTGGAAACTTGATTTATAATGCTATTTTCGTATAAAATGAAAAATTCTGAAATTTTCAACAAAAAAATGCTTTTTTTAATTTATAACTCGAGATTCGTAATAGATCAATTTTTATACTTACAGATGAAAAAATTCAATACTTAAGTATAAAATTCATTTTTATAAAAATTAAATGTATTTATAAATTTTTAAAAAGTTTTATTTCATAAATAAATATATGACTATGAATTTCATACCACGTATTTAAAATGAAATTGTTGTAGCTATTACAGAACACCTGGAGATAGAAAAAAAGCTATAAATATATTTAGCAATCAGCGTAATTTAGTGATAGTGTGATATAAATATCCATCATTTTAGATTAATGAATACATTTTGTCTGTTTTTTTCATCTTAATAAATAATTATATAAGACTTTATTGATAAATGTTTTTTATCAAAAACATAATAGAGAATAATTTAAATTAAAAAAAACTTCAAAAAGAATGAAAAAAGAAAAGAAAAAGAAAATGTTTTATAGCAGAAATTATCATAATCTCAAAAGTAAAAGCCAAAAAGTAATCATGTCATCGGACAACTTCTAAACTAAAAATTCTAGTTTAAGGATTTTTAGAAAAGCGTCTGTCAAAAAGCTTCTTTCTTTGTATGTAGAAAGGGTTGGTTAGTCTTTTAGTATCTACTGTTTTTGCTTTTTTTGGCCTTTATCATTTCTTCCCATATTCTGGGTCTTGTTCGGTTTTCATTTAAATTTACTTTTTTTTTATATATCCAGAAAGAATGAATTCCGGTTTTTTCGTTTGAACAAACCTTTAGGATTGTCTAAAAACCCCTAATTTGTGGGCAGAACTGGTTGTACCACGATATAAATAGTAACAGTATTTATAACGACAATAGTAGTAGTAATAGCAAAGTAAGCAGCATTTTTGATAGGTTAAACCATTATAAAACAATTTATAATTGATATAACATTTACAAAAAATTAAATCTGTCACAGGCAACAAATGAAGCCTTGGACCTTTGTAATTAAATTATAATCTACAATTAATTTTATATTTTCGAATAGTAGATTTTAAAGATTAATAATTTAAACAAATTAAATCATTTAATCTTAAATGTAAATAAACCATAAAGATTATAAAAACATTAATTATAATTAAAACATTTAATCTAGATGAAATAATTTTATTTGTGATAGATTATTTACTCTATCAAAATAAAATATATAAAAGATGTGAATTTAATGATGATGAAAAGTTTTCAAAACACTTTTTATAGATCTCTAAATATATATGAATATTGTGAAAACTCCAAGTCTATTTATATTCAGTGCATTTATAAAATCAAAGGAAATTTCATTTTAAAACCAACAAAGTTATTTCTTTACAAGACAAATAATCACATGATGAGATACAAAATTACAATCTGACAGGATAAAATATAATTCCTTTAGTTGAGTACATTAGACATATACTTAAATAGAAGATATATGATCAATACTACAAATTATCAAGTTAATATAAATGCAAGATTATCTGAAGATAGGATATGATAATACAATTAGACATAAGCCAATTAAACAAAATTTTTAAGTACTGGAAGAATAAACAGAGAATGACATTAAAGAGAGCCACAAGTTTTTTTTATTTTCCTTATGTTTCCTAATTATATTACATTGTATGATAAATGGCCTACGTTTAACAGTTTTTCTTTAATATTATAATCAAATTCAACTCAGTTACGACTAATAATATTTTTTTAAAAGAGAAATTCTTAATTTCATTAAAAAAAATGAGTAGATCGTTTTAGTAAAAAATTTATATAATTATGCCAAAATGTATAGATTAGCTTGGACTTATGACGAATGTTTTTTTTAATATTCTAACTATTCCAATATGTTACATATGACGTTAACTTTTGTTACTTGTAGAAAATTTGTTTTTTTGATCATTTTATTTATTATGATTGATGTTATGACAGTTTGATTGGTCCGTTATTTTTTCTTCAAATTGTTATTTTTTTGTTAAAAACGTATAAAAAAACCACCAGTCGAAAATGTTTGGGTTTATTATTGGTTTGTAATACAAAACTTATTTCTTTAATTGTCTTAAATTAAATGTTTTCTTATGACAAAGAAAATGCAATGTGAATATTAAATGACACAAACTAATATATTGTGGCACAAAATTAGAAAATAGAACATGTTTTTGTTTGAAGGAATTGAGTATATTATAAATGCAAAATAATAATGTAATGTATGAATCTTTTGGTAGTTTAGAAAATATTATTTTCAAACATTTTTCTATTTTACTTCATTTACAAATCATAAATGTTTATATATTTACTAATTGAATTCTTACTTTCGTTTCACATTAAGCCAATTGAAATAAAAACTTTCTCACAAAGTGTTATAGATTTTATTTGTGTGAATTTTCTTGTTCATCAAACATTTTTTACGTGAGTTAACGTATTAAAATGAAGTAATATTGAAGAAATTTATATTTTTTGTGTAAGATAGCAGGATTGTGACGTTTTAAATGATAAAATACAACTTATTTTTGAACTATAGCACTTTTCAAATTTTAACGATACAGTACACCATTATAATGTGTTTATATTGTTATCTTAGTTTTTGAAAAAATAAATTTACAATTTTTTACAAATATTTTAACCTCATCCACCAATCTTTTTTCTACACATAAAATTCTGAATTTTTTCTGTTTCATATATAATATTTAATTCAGACCCCTTTATTCAGAAATGACCTTACTGAACAGAACGGTTTATGTTGGCGACTTGAACCCACTAACACTGGACACAGACTTGCACCGATTGTTCAGCACGCAAGGCACTGTGCTAAGCATCAAGATGATCCACAATCCGAACTTAGAAAGCACTGGCTCTCTCTGCTACGCGTATGTCAACTACGAAAACAGCGACTGTGCATTGAAAGCTGTCCAAAATCTCAACTTTGCTGAGCTCCACGGCACGCAAATCAGAGTTATGCTGTACAACAAGCAGAAGAACTTGAAGGGCCAGAAAATCGGGAAATATAACATTATAGTGAAGAACCTGCCTGTTTCGTGTGATAACAAGACGTTGTACGATACTTTCAGTGTCTTTGGCGATATAATCAGCAGTAAGGTGGCAGTCGACAGCGAGAACAAGCCAAAAGGGTTCGGTTTCGTTTGTTACAAGGACAAAATGAGTGTCAAAAAGGCGATTCTTCTTGCGCATGGCACGAACATGAACGGGAACATGCTAAAAGTAGCTAAATTCCTCAGAAAAGAGGACAGGGTTGTTGAAAAAGACAAAATCGAAGAGCTTTTTACCAATTGCTACATTAAAAATTTCGGGGGTTTGAGTGAAGAACAACTGAAAGAAATATGTGCGAACTACGGTGAAATCACAAGCTTTGTGGTGCCGAGAAACGCAGATAATTCTTTGAAAGGGTTTGCCTTTTGCAATTTCAAGGACCACGTCTCAGCTAAAAAGGCAATCGAAGATTTGCATGATCTGAGCATAGAAGACATCTGTGAAAAATTCGACATCAAAATTTCTAAAAGGTTGTCTGATGCTGAAGGCGAGGAGAATAAAAATCTCAATTCAAGCAACAAATATAAGCTTTCAGACGACGAAAGCAGCAGCACAAGCGAAAACAAAGAAGAGTCGAAAGGGAAAAAAACAAATATCGATGATCAAAAAGAGGATTTGAAATCTGAAAATGAATCAAATAACGAAATAAGCAACAATAACACAGGTAAATCTAACGAAAGCACAAACTCCTCTGATTTAAATGCTGCGTTTGAAAACTTGAAAATAACAACAGTCGAAAATTTTTACATTCAACGTGCACAAACACGTCAGGAACGCCACGAATTTCTTAAAGAATTCATCAAGAAAGCTGCTGAAGAAAATCTTAGCTACAAACGTAATCTTTACATCACAACATTGCCACCCACCGCCTCTGAAAAGGACGTACTTGAAATATTCTCGAAACATGGCACAATCACAAACTTTAAGCTGAAAAGCGACATCAACACAGGCCTCAAATTCTGCTACATCTGCTACAAAACACCAGAAGAAGCCTTAATAGCGTTAGAAAGAGGAAATGAAACCATTTTGGACGGTCACAAGCTTAATGTGAGCTTTTTCAAGACAAAAAAAGAAAGACAAGAAGATAAAATTGCAAAGATCGAGCCAAATAAGTTGGTACAGCTTGAACTTGAAAAAAGGTCCATCGACAAGCGCAATTTTGGCGGTGAATTGTACGGAATGGTTCTCAGTATGGCTAATTTATGGCGTGACGAGTGGAGAAAATTGGGCTTGGACAATGAATACGCTTTTGCAGACAGAATCACTAAGCTTCTCATGGAAAGACCGTTCAATGAAGTTAGAAATATGATGGGTTTAGGAACTATTCTTTCACACAATATCAATGAAATAATGAGAGATATCTCTCGCACCAGCCTGTGAAAAAAATGCTAAGTTTGGTTGTTTTACTTTGATATAAGAAAAAAAAGAAAAAAAATAAGTTCACATGCAATATTATATACTTTTAAGTGTATAAGTTTTATAACAAAAAAAATAAAAAAATAACCTAAATAAAAAAAAGTTAAAAATTACTTTTATTGTGTAACAATTTATTGTTTACAATTTTTACTGTTTTTGTCATATAATATATTTTTATCGTGAATTTTCGTTCTAATAATTTTACTAAAAAAAGTTGAATTTTCTGATCTTTCTGTTAAGACATTCACGATGTTGGAACCAGATAGACAAAATAAGTAAATAAAACACGAATTTGATCTAGCAAATCGTGTTGTATCTTTATTTCTTTCTATAATTGAACTTATACATTTAAAATGTGTCTTAACTACATAAGATATCTTGAAGCATACATGCTTATTCAAAAAAGTTAAAAGTTTTTTTTTGAAACTGAAAATTACTTTTCTTATAAATATAATATTTTATTCTTCTATATTTTTTAAAATATAAATGACATGTCAGCATTTGAACAGCAAATCAACCTGATATCTATAAATAAACCTTTCAAATATGTGATTTAGTTGTAATAAGTCACGGCACTAAACTCAGCCAGTTTCACAAAAAAAATTTTTTCTTTAATTTTCGATTTTTAACACAATTCTGTTTGTTCAGGAAGCTTAAAGATTTACATCTTGTCAAAGTTCCTTTTTAAAAACATAACATAAAACAGTAATTATTCCTTTTTTTGGATATTAATATTTATAAAAAAATATAAATTCATTTATTAGTGACAAATTTATGAATAAAATATATTTATAAGATGTAGGCAAATACTATTGAGCTGATATTGCATACATCTATTTTTTTAGAAACAAAAAAGCCGAAAAATAGTTAATAATGGAAGAAAAATAAAAAAAAAATAATTGAGATAGGAGCATATATTTGGATATTTTCAACAGTAATAACGGCTGAGTTGTAGCATAAAATATTATATAATAGTATATACACCAAATACACAATGAGTAATCAGGTACAAAATTAATTAAAATCAAATAAAAATTTAAGAATAGTTTTATTTAGAAATACAAAATGCAATAATAAAAAAAAAGTAAAATCGTCAGTGTGATGGGGAACAAAAAATATTAGAACGATATTTATAAGCTGAGAATGCAAAGGATTGATGTATTTGTACTCTATTTTATTTCAAGTATCATTCATAATCTTAGCCAACATTAATATTTTCAATTCCAGTAAATTCTGATAAAACATTTAATACCAATTTCTCCTGTAATTTCATATTCCAATAAAAATTTCTATCACAAATTATAATCAATTTATTATCAAAAAATCAAATAGATTTTTTAACATAAAACCAAGAAATAGAAAATATCAAAAATTAATCTGTTTTCTATACTGAACTTTTAGAATGGTGTGTTTTTAGTAGTACTTAATATAAACCAGAAGAGGTTGCATAAAATAATAAGTAAATATAATGGATTGCAATTTACGAATAAGAAATAACCAAGAATTGATATATAAACAATATTTTAAAAATATAAAATAAATCTGTGGTATCCATCGGATATCCATTTGCTTGAAAGATACAATTCAATAATTGATTTGCTTTTATACTTATTTTGTTGCGCAATATTCAATTCATTCTAAAAATTTATATTTTTTTATAATTTAGAAGAAATATTATTGTTCATTATTTTATTATTTTATTATTAAATTCTCTGCTTTTATATTTTAAGCATAATTTTTTCATATATTAACATTTATGGCAATTCGTTCGAATTGTGTTAAAATGTGTTAAATTCTGGTAAAACTGAAACAAAATCAATTTCTAATTAATCACCATAAACGGAACAATTTCAATATCATTACCCATAGATGTTGGCATAAAACAAAATCCTTTGTCCAAAATCATTCTTATGCATTATTACTAAATTCTTCTTTCAAAGAAAAAAATATAAGAAAGAGAAAATATCAATTGTGATTAAAGCTAAAATAATAAAAATTTAAAGAAAATAATCTATATTTAAAAATGTTATTCTGAATTCTTTCTAAAAATTCCAAATTTCCTAATCATTTTCAGAACAACCTAAACACCATTTGGACACGAAAAGCGGTTTTAAATATATATTAATATTATTCAAGAAAAAAAAATAACAAAGAACGTATTAACATAAATTATATTTCTTATTTTAAAAGTCTAATAAGATTCATATTATACAGGTCTCCAAATAATCATTTTTATATTTCAAGATCCCACCGTTGTTTCGTTTAACAAACATGTGGTGTTAGTTGTCACCGTTGGAAAACTGACTTGCACCATAAACTTCATTAAAATTTCATATACCTTCTCACATGTAACAAAACCAAATAAAGAACATATTAGACTCATTAAATGCAGTAAAAACAAAAATGTCATATCTTTAACATTCTTTGAAAATTCGCTTTTATGTTTAATAAATTGACCAGATATAAGATTTTGTAAAATAAAAACTTCAACAAATACACTAAAAAAACATATCAAGCATCCAAATATATAGCTATAACTAGACTCTGGTTCATCAAATGCAATCTTCAGGAATACACCAATTAAAGCTATATTCAATATCAAAAAAAAACCAAAAGCACTGATAAACATTGCGTTAAAAATCATTTTAGTTCTTTTCGATATCTTATTCGGTTCATAAGCTGCCGTATTTTCTTCTGGTTGTTCGAAATCGGATTTTGTATATCCTCTTAAATCTTTCAGTTCCATATAAAAATGTTCGACTCCATATGTGTTTCCTGCAAAATGCCTTCTTGATGTGCCTAGTTGTGGATCTTCTTGCATCTTAACTATAGGGTCACACGAAAAATATTTTTTTCTTTTAAAATATAATGAAATAGTAAAAATAATATACAAACATAAACATAATATATATTATTATTTTTTCACATTTTATATCAAATAAATTTGTAAAAGAATATGTCGATGAACACTCAACCAAGAGGTTCAAATGTAATTTATGCAGGCTTTTCTTAAAAAATTAGAGTAGGATCCTGCTCGACGAGGCAACTAATGTTATTACCAAAAATCACCCAACAACAATAACAACAAGAACAAGGGAAAAAGAAGGAAGAAAAGAAGATTAATACCATAAATACAAGGTAAAAAAACGAAATCAAACTTAGAATATTGGATTTTATAGCTTTTAATCAAAATTAACATTAAGAACTGTAAATATTGAAGACTTGATTCATACAATATTTATTGAAATGTGAATTTATCTTCCGCATATTTTTTTCATTTCCATCCTTTAAATATTTTTATTTGATAAATTGTATTAATTTATCACAATAAAAAATTATCTTCTTTTAATTAAAAGTTGAAATCTTTATAAAATCTTTAATCTAACATTTCATTTAATCCCAATCATTATTTATCATTTAATAAATAATCAATAATTAAAGTCAACAATTAATTAAACAACATATTATTTATTTACACAACAATTTTAATTAACATTCATATATTGAATGTCACATATTGAATTGGTGACAAGAACATTAATATTTTTTTAATTTACATCAATAAATAATAATTTTGAATTAAATTTCCAACTTATGTCAAGCACCATCGAAAGTCAAAAAGAGGTTTACCACCCAAGACCTATTAAGAAAAAATTAAGGTTTATTGTAACAATAAAACACATATAAATATGTGGGTTACAAAGATCAGAAAATTGTTCTATTTAGTATTTAATTTGATTCTACACACATCTATTATCTGAGTCGATTTCCGTAGCCGCACCACTAACACACTTGTTTTTTAAGTAATTTTACAATAAATAAAAATGGTTTTTTGAAATATGTTGAAAATATTTGGCTGAATTTTTTTTCAATTTTCTGGCTATAAGCTATAATTAAGAAGATAATAACTTTTTTGTTAAATTTGACTAAGTTGCTTTTGTCAATGCAAAAATGTAAAGTTACGTTTACAATTTTTTTAGGTTGAAAAAAATTTAGTTTATACATTTTCAATGGTTTGGATCTGATTGTTCTTTAAATTATAATAAAAAATGAATAACATTTGAGTTTGAAGCATTATAAACTGTATTAATATAGTAATCGTTCCGGAAAGAAAGTACAAAATAAATGCTATATGTTCATGTTACCGTTTAAAGATAATTACTTATTAGTAAAAAACATGTGTTCATTTCATGTGCTATATAAAAGTTAAAATAATGTGCGCTTCTAGATTAAAAATTCTTAAAAAAAGAGAAATCGGATTTATCATTATAAATGAACTAATAAGCATCAGATACCGAAACAAAATTCATGTACAGAAAAAGACTATCAATTGGTGTTTTATTCTATTTCTAGCTAAAATTACTGTATTATCTGTAGATCTCAACACAAAATGACTATATTTTCTTTTTGTGCTCTATAAATTTAATTAATTTAAAGTACTTTTGATATAAAAATCACGATATTTAGCAGTAATAATAAAAAAAATGTAGTAATAGTAGTACATTGGAAATAATAATATAAATAAAATATTATAATTTTCAGTTTAATTCACCAAATTGAGAAATTTTTAAATGCCTTTGAATTTGAAAAATTTATACATTTTAATATAATCAAAGAAACTAAAAGAAAATTGATAAAAAAATATTGCTTATTAAAAGAGTAAGAAAATAAAGAAAGAAAAGAAAGAAAACATGAAAAAGTAGATTTTACGATTAATAAATAATAATCATATTTTCAGTATTAACAGCGATGATAAAGATAGTATAATTATATTAGTTTCAATAGAATAAAAATCAAAGTTTTTTGAAATCTATTTAAAAATTCTTAATATACTTTCGTTACAATATAGTACGAAACAAAAAGAAATTTACAAGTTTCTGGAAAGTGTAAGATGGTATAATATAGCAAAACTTAACTAGTTTCAGTATTTATATTTTGTAAAAAGAAATTGAAAAAAATATTCGTATATTGTATAAAAACAAAATTTTCTAAATATTTTAATCGTATTTCTTTTACTGTATAATTTTTATATGATATATCTTTCAAACATTGAACATAATACAGAAAAAATATTTTAGTATGTTTATTTTTTATTTCTGAAATAGATTGATCATTCGAATATTTTATTCTACAAAATTAATAAAAAAAACCATCTTTTAATTTTCAGATAATTGCACTATTTCGATTAAAATATTCAAAAACATAAATTTTTATACTAATTATGTTACCAAACCCCTGGTCTGGAAAACATTAGTTTTTCTAATCTATTATTGGTAGCAATATACAAATTTAAAATAACCCCAATGTCGTACGTTCTTCTAAAAATAAAATTTTATTCACGATAAATCCAACCAAGCAGTTTTTAGCCAAAATCGCGAAAAGAACCACCAAAACGGCACACAAATCTCCAAAATCAAAATCTTGGTTCCAAATATACTTATCAAAGATATCAAAGAACTTAGACAAGACATATATTGTTTTGTAAATATTTTCAATGCAATACTTTTGACAAAATTCATTAGAAAACTAATCTTTTTCTGTTTTTACTAGTTTCACACAAGCCGCACAATAGATTTGTACTAAAATCGTGTTTAAAGATTGTAATAATCTAAAAGAATTGACAAAAATAATAAATCATAATTTTTTTTACTAAATTTGATAGATATTATTACAAAATGTTTTCTTAAATAGTTATTTACTATTTAAAATTTTTGTTATAAAATTATATTCATGTTAGATATAAATATTAAAGAGATTGAATCACATGTTTGTGTTGTCAATTAGAAAAGGGTGAAAAAAAATTAGCTGACAATTTTATAACATTAGTTTGTTTAACAATAATTTGTTTGTATTTTAAACCTTTTTGCATTTTTTATTTAACATTATAGACAAAAATATATAATCAATATATATTATTGACACTCTTAGATGGCTAAAAGAGTTTTAAGTGTATCTTAAATTGCAAAAAATTTCAGGATGAAGATTTTTTTTAAATAATGAAATATTCTAGATTACTATTTTGTGTTTTTCTGAAAATTCTGTTTATAAACAATCATTGGGTGTTTTTGCTTTGTAGTGTAGGTTGTTATCGATCTGATAAAGTGCAAAAAAATATTAAAATATAATATAAAAGATGGTAGTTGAGGCTTAATATGGTATTTTGAGAAACTTTTTATATTTGAGGATATTGAAATTGTATAAATTTTCGGACATTTCATCCTAAAACAGTTATATTAGTTTGTATTAATTGCATTTAATGCTTAGAATTTCCGTAGTTTTAGTTGATACTGTTACTATAAACTTTTTAAGATGAATATTTATTTATAGAAAGCTACGTAAGAAAAATATAAATATATATAACGACAATGTTAAGTCATGGCATGAGCGATATATTAACCAGTGATTTTTCGCATTAAATCTTATTTCAATAAGAAAATACGAATAAAAATTACTGCTAAATGACTTGCAACAGATATTAGTATGTGATTTTTTTCTTAACGCTCTAAAATGTGTTTTTAAAGACATGTGTAAGATAAAATTTAGCAATTTAAATATGCGTTATAGAAAAGCATTTGTATCAGAAAAGTTCACCACTATATATTTGATATCCGTAATATACAAACTTTATTTAAATTGAATGATACATTGCAATGTTGAAGATATGCAACACTTTCACTCATCTTATTAATATTTTTGATAGTTTGTCACTTTAGAAATTTACAAATAATTTCATCCTATGTCATTTTAATGTTTTCCAACAAAAGAATATATTAAATTCAAAAATAATTGTATTATCTAGAATATGGTATTTGTTAAATCTGTTTAATAGTACAAAAATTCTTTTTTAATTATTAGTATTAAAAGAATTCTTCATCGATTTGAAAAGCTTTTGATTTTAAATAAGAAACCTAAAAAGTAATATATGTGATAGAATTGGTCATGAAAGCATTAGAAGATACACCATAATCATGTTGTTAATCGTTTTTTTTAAAAAAAATTTTCTAAAATTTTATGTATATGAATCTTGATTTATCTCAAAATGACTCTTGAAATTAGAAAAAAAACTAGTTGAATAAAAATTTATTATTTTCGATTGGGTTATATTTCTGACTATATACGAAATATTCATAGCGTCTCCCTAATAAAACTTGACAATAAAAATTTGCTGTTAAGTGTAAATCATTTCATCTAATTTTAACTATTATATCTTAGATTTTTACTTCTATTGTCGTGTTTAGATTTAAAATATTTTTTCAAGTCCACAAACCATAAATTTTGTGTAAAATGCATCAAATATGCGTTGCTGATAGTCTTTAGGTATGTGCTAATTTTTTCTTTTTTAGTCTATAATATTTTTAGAGCGTTTTTTCTATAGCAATTCGCACAAGTTTGCAAAATATTATAATTTGTCATATTAAGTTCTGTCACAGAAAAATAAGATCGTTTTAGAAATGACAAAATTTTCTCGCTTCCAAATGAAATTTTTTGACCTGTAATGCTATTACATTTCCATTTTTAAAATAAAAATAATTTTATTAAAGATTTTTTGGTATTGTTCGTCTTTAAATCTAACAAAAAAAGTATTTAGCGGAAAATACTCATTTTTTATTATAGAGAAAAAATTAGAAATCAAAAAGGACAAACCTTTGATTCAAAAAACTTTCTTAAATAAAGAAATTAAACACACTAACCTAAGGAGAACACTTGGTAAAAAGGCTTAAATTAAAAGAAAAGAGACGGCGCAAAAAGGGAATATCTTGGGAAGAAATACCCCCACCACCAAGAAAAATGGCACAGAACTAGAGAAGCAGCCAAAGCTAATAAAAAAACAATTTTTGAAATTTTTCTATATTTTAGTCATCGGCGATATCTTATGATTTCATTTTTATTTGTTTATTATATCTAGCTCTTTATAGTCTTATTACTACTGCTACTATTTATAGTACTATCACTACTAAAGATAAATGTTTATTGAAAGCATCTGCAAAAATCACCTGTATACGTTTTTTTCTATATTTTTGAGGTATTTTTCTTTTTTAAATGTTATTTAAATGATTATTCGTAGTTTTTTTATCTCTAGAAATACAAATATTGATATATTGCATTATTACGTATACTAAATATCTTTATTTCAAAATATTTTACTTTAAATTATATATAAAACTGAAAATATATAAATTTAGTCTCAAAATTTCTTAGCACAAATACTAAAATGATTCAAGACTAAATGGTAATTAAAACCACAAAAATAGCAGTAAATTTTTGCAATCAATCTAATAAAGAGATATTATAAATTTTGTGTTTTGGCTTTTTTTGTTGGATCGATTCATTCTAAACTCTTAAATAAAGTTCATTTGCACTGAATGAGAATTTCAAAATATAAAATAAATATGTTTTCGATTTTTAATAATAAAAAGGCAAAATTTCGTAGATACAACTATATCAATATGTATATATTTTATTTTCCAATGAAAGTTAATAATTTATTGTTTGATTTTTCGTGTAGAGAACAAAAAGAGGTTTTAAAAGGATGTAAATAAATGATTCAATTAGCGATACGCTTTCCTAATGTTTGAATTGTCAATATTAACTATTGATAACTTTTTTGGGATCGTCTGTCTCCGTTTGATTTCGCATGGGTTAGAATACAGAAATTCTTTAAATACCAAAATCGTCCTGATTTTCTTTGCCAATACGATTTCAAAAATTGACATTATCTTCTTAGTCCAAATGCATAATTCTTTTTGGTAGATCTTTTATAGCGTGTTTTTGGTAAGGTGAATTTTTACTAATACGAAACATTATATCATTATTATAATTTGATGTGATTAAAGGCAAAAAAAAATTATAAAGCGATAAAAATATTCCTACCTTTTTTCTAGATTTATATGTTTTAAAAAACAGTTTTAAGAGTTGATATATATATTTCTTATATTTTTTTTAGAAATATAAAACAAGTTTTTTCAATATATGACAATTATAAACGATATTTTTGTAGTTATCAATAATTCTTAGAATTTATCCACATCAAAATAGTTATATATAAATGAAACAATATAAAAATAACTTATTAGTGGTGGGTTTTTATATAAATATCAGTGTCTTATATATTATTACATGTAAATTTGCGTATATGAGAAGCAATTGTTATCATTATTAAATTTTAAATATTCTTTTATAAAAATGTATTTTCTTATATAAAACTTATATCAAAATGCACTGTTTGAATGTACAATATATATTTTTATGCGCATTTAACATATATTAATACATTAACAAGTTTTTTTCTTATAAAATTTTGTGCTTTTTTGATAATATCAAAAAAAATAATACCTAGATATTGTTTTCTAATGTTTCTATATTCATGCCGGTAATATTATTTATGGGAAAAACAAACAACAAAAGACCTAGATTATTTTTTAAATATTACTAACATCAATAGAAACTTATGAATTCGTTTAATCTTATTTTTAAACGCGATTTGAGTCAATTTTGAATAATTATCATACAATCTTTTTTTAATTAAAATTTCAAAAAATTTAAATATACAAAAACTATTTGGCTATGTAGCCTATCAACTCTGTGTTGGGTTTAGATTTTCTGGAATAAACCCAAAAAACGTTGATATTATTACGATATTAATGAAATGTATAGTTTTTTTTCTATTGATATTGTAATTCTAGTCTATTTTTTTATGATTATCTTCTATAGTTGCTATTAGGCATCACATTATTATAACTAAATGTATATTTGAGAAATCTGAAATAACAAAAAATTAAAATTGCTTTAAACCGAATGTAAGATTTACAGATTTAGATAATAATTTTATGTGATTCTAAACGTAAACTTTTCGAGTGTATATAATTTTTTTATTTAAAGATTCAATGAATTAAATACAATATTCGTTGCATTGATACACATTTTTAAAAAATTTATACCAAAAAAAGATATTGAGTAATTATAGTTGAAAAATTGATATTGAGCCTACACTCTATTTGGTGGAAAGTTTCACCTGAATATTTATGTAAAATTTAAAAAACTTATTTTTTAAGAAAACTCATAATTGGACGTTTTATCTTTAGTAGTATTATTATTAAAAATATTTAGATGGCTTCTAGAATGGTTGTTCTGATTTTAATATAATGGATTTTACAAATTTATTTTCATTTATAATAAATTTTTTTCAATAAAAAGAAAAAAGTATTTGTTAGTAAATCATTTATCACAAAAATTTTAACTTAGTACAATTTTTATGTTGTTTAGTACAATAAAATCTTATTTAATACAGCAAAAAATTGCAAATTATTTTTTATTTTAAAAAAAGTAAAAATTTTCAGATTTGATTAAAAACTGAATTATTTTTTATAATAATAAAATTATAAATAAAATATTTGAAAAATTATATTAGGCTTATAATGGTTATAAAAATTTTGCAATCTGGCAATTAAACATCATATTTTACCTTTTTTGTTATTTAGAACGTTTTATCAATTCAAAACATTGAGATTCATTAAAAAGCAAAAAGTTTTAAAAAATTTGCATTTATACAGAGTAAAGAGCAAAGAATGTTTTTCAGATAAATATCTTAAAATTTGTGCAAAATATTTTGTGTTTAACTAATATAAATATACTTCCATTTTTCTATTTTCTGCATATTGCCTAAACGCGCCCAATAAAAACAATTTAAACTTTGAATTTTTTTATGCCAAAATTTTTTGTAAAAATACTAATCTTTGTTTTTTATCTTGTTCCAAAAAAACAAGCAATTTTTTCATCTTAAGTTTAAAATTAAGTTCATCGATATTTCAAGCAACACAACAAACATAAAAAAGCAACAAGATTAAAATAATAAACGAAGCTACATACTTTTAATAAGAGAAAAAAACTAGCTAGTTTTGAATTTTTATACTAATTACAAGAATGAAAAATAAATAATCTCTCAAAATATTTTTGAGAAAAATTTCAATATTTTTACTGTAATCGGTTTATAATCATTTAAAAAAAATTTTAGATTTTAGTGTATTCTATATGATGAATACAAATAGTTCGATAGGATGAAATCTTTCAATATATTTTATTGATGATTTTTTTATAAAACACTTAGGTTTGAAAACAAATAAAAATACAAAGTTTTGTCGTAATTAAGAATTCATTGTTCAAAGGTTTATTTTATATTCACTAAGAAAAAAGACGTATATACATAATTGATTCGATTTTAATAAAGAAATTGTTTTAAATGTTGTTTTATAATTTTCAAAAGGAGATTCCTTTTTTTTATTTGTGTGGTTAATTCCTCGAATAAAACTATTTAACGGAAAAGCCAGAATTAGTTAATAAGAGCAGTACCATGTTTCTGTGAAAATATAATATACCAATATATGTTGTACTAGTTCGCCAGTATTACCAAAATTAATTCTAAATTTTTATTGTCAGACAGCTTTATTAAAAATTTTTTCATAGATACATACAAAATTCTGCTGATATATGTATTAAAAAGAAAAAATTATTGTTTGTTACGAAAATTCTTTTGTTCTTTCTGTTTTATGTATTTATATCAAAAAATTTTTACCGAACTGAAGGATTGGACTAGATATCAAGTTTTGAAAATCAAATTTTTTTTTAGTAAAAAAAAATTTTAAAAAGAAAAAAAAGCATAATAAGAATCAAATTTGCAAAAAAATATAATAAAGATACAATATAAATTATTAAATTCTAAGAGTAATATCATAATTTTTTACGATACAAAATTCATTAAATTTTGCCGACCGAAAATTATGTTTTTCTTGTTGTTCATACACAAAAAAGAAAAAACTAGTAAATTCAATATATACACGGTAAAAATCAGAAAGGCAACTTTTTCATACAGATATTTTTATAATTTTAAGACTTGTAAGTTTTGATGTTGTGTTCAAAAATAAATTTAGGTATTTTTTTGTCATCTATTCTTGTGATTCGAAAGAAGTGTAAATTCAATTTTTTTTGAAAAATATTAATTCAAATATTAATTATGCACATTTTCTAAATCATTGATGTAAAATGTCTGAAGAATCTATATATCTTTATGGTACAAAATGCAGTAAACCTTCAATAAATTTTTAACAAAAATACATATATTTTTGCTATTAATAATCGAGTATGATCGTGATATTGCAATAAGTTCTTTTTAAAACATATATTATTTCATTGCTTTAAAATAAATACAATTCGATAATTCACACTCACTTATAAAAAACCTTTCTTTCAAAAGAATAAAATACTGCTACAACATAGGTATTTACACCAACATACTTATAATATATTAGTTTTTGCTTTTTTAGATGTTTGAATGTTTTTTCATTTATATTTAATTTT
>AFBI03000098.1:63642-73813 GCA_000230595.3 Edhazardia aedis USNM 41457
AGATTTTATAGTTAAAAATGAAAAAAAAGTTTATTCTATAGTGTACAATTAAATGATTTGCGTATGTTTAAACGTGTGTTTTTTTATGTTCTTTGAGGTGTTTTTAGTAAAATTGAATTCTTAATAAAGTACCTGATGTATAGATAATTCTAATATATTCAAGCCAATACAGATGATTTTCGCTCTGAAAGGAAGGCTTGTATCGCACTCTGCGTGTTGATCGTTGTAATCATAAAGAAAAGCTTTCACTTGGTGTTGGTGGATACTTAGCTTTGCACAATACGAACCGATTTCCTTGTGCAGCCCAGACGGTAGATTTTTAATGGGAGTAAAATGTCATCTAGTCCCTTTTCGGACAGAGATAGACGTACTAAGCAATGAAATTTATAGATGAATGCCGCATAGTAGAATACGCTCGAAAAATCGTCCATGATTCGTGCCGATGCGGTATACTTTTCGGTAATTTCTGGTAATCAACGAGCTAATATGTATGAAAGAAGTGGTCATAATACATTTTTATTTGATTTTTTAGTTTTTATAGAAGTTAAAGAGATATGCATTGTGTGAAAATTTTTTTCTTGGAGACGGTAATCACTTTATGTGAAGTGGATAAAAATATCTAATTTTTTTTGTGACAGATCAATCCGAGTGTGCTGATCTGAAGTATTTCTTTTCTACAGGATAGAAAACTTTTAATAAAATTGGTTATTTATATCTAATTTTTCGCAAACACTGTTTTCAATATTTAAAAGGTTAATGTCAACAAAAAAAGATACAAACACACTAGGAAGTCATATATGGTTAAAATATTTGCTAAATTCGATTTTTTAGGCGTTAAAATTTAAAATATGAAAGGCGCGTCATTAGATAAAAATTGATAAGTATAAAAATACCTGATTACAACACCTGAAAAAGCTGATTATTTATCAAGATTGTTTATATATTTATTAAGATTCTATAAATAGTTTGTAAAATTAAATTTTTTTATGTAAAATAAATGTTAAAATTTTTACAAGCTGTAAATCTTTATCAATTTTTTTAATAAATGATTAAAACTTCAATATCCTATGCAATAAAAGAAATTTTAACAGAGTAAATATTGCAAAAAAAATATTATGAATGTCTATAAAATGTAAAATTTTCACCATTTCATTTGTTTGTGCTTTTAAAAATGCATACCATTATGAAACGTTTTTATGATTTATTCGGCAAAATATTTAGATATATTTTTAATACTAGCATTTTATGAGAAAACTGTATTATATGTTTTCTATTATGGTAAAGACACTATAAATTTTGTATACCAGTTTCTATGAAATTTTAGTGATTTGACACAATTTTATTGATTTACCATATTTAAAATACATTTAAAATACGATTTGTTACTACAATAACATTTATGTTTCAATAGAATGAATAAAACTATTTTAAATTATCCTTTTGTTTAAAAAAATAAAAATTTCATATAACTCACAATATACACATAATAATGGAAAAAAGATAAATTCTGGTATAAAATTTGAATTAAAAACAAAAATAATTGATATATAAAGCAGTAATATATGCATTTTAGAATATATTAGAGTTTTTAAAACTTTATAAAAACGTTTCGTTCATTATGAAAAAAGAGAATGCTGGTTATGATGATCTTTTCCACTCCAATTAAAAGAAAATTTCAATAAAATTTAATATTCAAAAGCAAAAGGGTTTTGAATTTTTGCATCTATTGTTATTCATCAGCTTGTTTTTGTATCACACTTTTTTTCCCAAATGTTCATAAAATTCAGCAAAGTAATAATAGAGGAAAGATAAGAGATTTAGATGAATTGATAAAAGAGTTTTTACACCACATAAAGGATATTCTACTACGATAATTACTTCTATTTATACGTTTCTTTTCACTTTTTTATGTAATTTATGCTTGATTATGAATATAAATTTTAAAGCCAAAAAATTCTGAAATTTATACATTGAAACTTTATAATATATGTTTTAAAAATATTCATAAACAAAAAAACATATTACATATTACATTTAAAAGTTTGCGTAGAATTTATATGTTTTTTATAACCTTTGCTTCTTTTTGCCATTGCTAAAACAACAGCTTTCATTTTTCGTTTAGATAGAACACCGAAACATACTAAAAATTTAACCTTATAAATTATTTGAATTTTTGTAAGCCATAGATGTGTGTAAGCGTAATGTAGTAATTGAAAGTTTAGTGGGTATTAGTCGGTACATACAATGAATAATATTTCTTGCGAAAAGATCACGATCCAACAAAGATCAAGTACATTGAGTAACAGAAATACATTCCGAAAACGAGCTTTTGGTTTATATCTAATCATCAAAAATATAATAATTTTTTATTTGCAAATCATAAAGTGGTAATGCTTCAAAAAATTAAAAAAGAAACATAAAATTAAATAATCATCCGATCATTTAGGCTTATACTGTTAGTTTAGGATATCAAACAAGCTCAGAAGTAAAATCAATGATGACGCTGCTTTAGAATAGCGGTCTATTTTTACACAAACAAAAAAATTACTTTTGTAGTAAAACTGACATTTTAATCATATTATAAAAAATACAAAGATAAAAGATTGTATTATAAACATTTTGCGATTTATAAATCAAAAAATAGTTAAATACACGAAAAATTTTATACTTTGTTCGAAGAAAAACATTATATAAAAATCAATCCCTACGTTCCACCTATAATGCTTAATAATATTTAAAAAAAATTTTTCAAAACATAAAATTGCACGAAGTAATATAAATAAAATGTTTCGATGACGTTTGCGTTAAAACAGATCCATAATACGCAATTTTTTTCTGTTTCTACAAAATTTTCATATATATAGTGTTAGTTAGCGATCATTAAATAAAAGAAGCTAAATAAAGTTGAAATCTCAATTAAATAAATTTTATTGTTGCAACATATTCGAATAACTATTCATTTTGACCAGTTTTATAAAATAATCTGCAAACAAAATATATATATTATTACAATATTTAAACTACCAAATATTAGTTTCCATAAATACCATATAAAAAATATAATGTTAGTAAATATATTGCAATATTCAAAAAAAAAGTTGGTTGTAGTATTATTGATATTCTTAATTTGTTTTAAAATCCTAAAAAATAGAATTGGTTTCTTTAATAATAAAATCCGAATTTATATTTATTTTGAAATTTATAGGATTGACAATTTATTCACAATAAAAAGAATAATTTACACTATAATTTCTTTATTAATATTTATTTTTAATTCTTAGGCAAAAATATTTTGTGATTATGTTATACCAATATTTGTGAGAATGATATTTTTGAACCTTTGACATTTTATGGTGATTCTGGGGAAATTTATTGGTTGTTGTATTTTATAAACTTTTTTGTCATATTTACACTAATTTTTTTCAAATTATTTTTCTTAGAAAATATGCTGCACAAAAGCAAAGCTTTTGCGCACCTAAAAAATGCATATGAATAGAAATCAACCAAACATTGTAAATGCAAAGAAAACAATCTTTCAATTCTGTGCGAATAAATTGATAATGAAAGTAAAACCAACATATCTAATGTTAATTAAAACAGTGCCCAATAACTTTTTTTTATTTCCGTTGTACTATTTTAAACATTTTTACATATAGATCTTTAAAACTTGAAAAAAAAACGCAAACCCGATAATATTTTCATTTTGATAATTTCTTAAAATTTATAGACTTTTATGCAAAATAAACATAAAATTAATTGAGAACGATTTGCTTGATTTTGTTGTTTTTACAACCAGCCTTTCATAATAATAGTATTTGAATATCAACATGCGCTTCATTTTTTTAGTTGCATACTTTTTATTTTAAATTTTTGATTTTACTTCATGTGCAATAATTAATTAATCAAATTTGTGTGTGTTAGGATAACCATCATGGGTAAAGAACATAACACATAATTCTTTTTTTAAAAAAATATAAATTACTATTGTTTCTTTGTAGACAAAGTACCATAAATAATTAAATAAGAAATCAAATATATTTGATTCCTTGAAACCGAAAAATTTTTTAGTGATTGAAACTATTCTTATCATTCTAACGTGAAAAAACCCGTTCAGCTAAAATCAAATCTTTAAACGCACTAAATTTTAGAAAAATATCAAAATCTAAAAATGTTAAAAATAAAACTTTTTTCTACAAATGTCTTAATAAAAACCAACAATAAATATATTTCATTTATAAAAAAACCAACTGTGTGTATAGTTTTTAAAAAAATATTACAAATGTAAATAAATAAAATTAAGAAAGGATTTTAATTTTTATTTTGTTGATTTTGCAATTCTGTTTTTATATGCATTAAAAAATCATAAATTTTGTTTAGTCTTCGGGGACCATAAAAAAACTGATATCTGTAATATCATCAGTCTCTATAATTCAATTGTAGAAGCCTTACATGAAAAATTTAATACGTGAATCGGATGTATAAAAAGAAAGGAATTTGATTAATTTTTGTTATAATAATATTCAAATACCATAATTAGAGTGTTTCTGCTTGAATATTCTATTTTAAATCAATATACCAGTAAAATATTGTGGATTTATTAACGATACATAAAATATATGTATATTCTTAGTTTTATATTGCAGTATGTCTTTTAATGTTAATTTTTAAAAATAATGTCTATAATGCCAAAAATGATCTTTATTTTTTTATATTAGATTAACATCTTAATATAAAAAACTACCAGCATTTGAAATACGAAATCGTATAATTCATGCCATTTATATTTTTAAACACATTTATAATAAAAAAAATCTACATCTTTGTTTTTTGTAAGGATTATTTATATACTTAATAGAAAAAATATATTTTAAAAAAACTTCTTCTTTGTTGTGTTTGTAAAGAAAATGCATTGATGTGTCTTTTTTCAAGTAAAACACACTTAAGGTATAGTATTTGTTAAATATGAATCTTGTATTAGACACCCCTAAGCTAAGTTCGTAAGTCAGTGGATTCTTCAGACTTAGAATTTAGTGTATAATTATTTTTTGTTTGAGTTGACAGGTTTGGAAAAAATATAAAGTTTTAAAAATTCAAGAGTATTATTTTTAAAAAAAGAAAAAATAGAGAATAAATTTCTTTTAACTTATGTTGATATCCATAGTATCTTAGAAATATGAATTTAATATAGTTTTACAGGAATTTAATTTATGTTATATTCGTATTCTATCATTAGATTATAAGACTGGGGATTTTTGCTGTTTAAAAATAGTATTTGATTTTTTTAAAAAATGCAATTCAATGTAATATTAGGCAAAAAATGTTTAAAGAAAATATTATTTAAATTTGCCTTAATGACAAAAAAATTTCGTTATTTATTTTCAAATTTTTATTATTTCCAATATGTTTTATAGTTAAGACACATGTTTTTAAAATTTTTTTTAAAAAATATTTCGATCTATAAATAGTATATAATATTTATATATTTTACTAGGGTACTAAAAATCGTTTTTCTTCTTCACAATTAAAAGTGTAAATTTAAGTGGTTTTGTTATGGCTCAACTTTATACAAATGATTTTGAGTAATATAAAAACTTAAAGCCTATTAAAGCATTTTTAGTGATATTTATTCTCAAATATTAATAATAGCTGCAAGTATAAAGGGTAAATTGATTCCGATTTTCAATTTTAGTCAGATAATTTTATGAGTTTTTTTGTATATAAAAAAAGGTTCATAAAGGCTTAGAAGAAAACTACTAAATAGAAAAATACATATAGAGCAAAAAAAACAACGTCTATGGTTGGGTGATCGTGCACGACCTTGTGGTCGACCAGAATTTTTGAAGTAGTTTGTGATGTTAAATCACTAGGATCTTTTGATTTAGAAAAGTGATTGGTTATTTCACACTTCAAAATATGTGAAATTATTTTTTTTGAGTTTTTTGTTGTATTTTTCGTCTGATTGTTGTTTTTAATTTTCGAATAAAATTTGACATTATAAATTGATTTTGGTATACAATATCTACGAAATTGATAATTTTTGAAGTTTTTTACAATTTGATCTTTTTAATCGAATTGTGATTGGTTTGATAAAAACAAAAAAAAGACTTAAATAGCCTCTTAAATAAACTTTTACACAATTTTAATGTCTTTTCCTATTTCTAACAATTCTTCTAAATCAGGTAAGTCGGGCAAGCTGAGAGGCAGACTCTGATCATCCAAGCGCTGTTATTTTCAATGAATAAAAAGGAATACACAGTTTGAAACTCGGTATATATATTTGACTGTCTTTATCAAAACCCTTTAGTGATCAAATTGAACGAATCATATCAATTTGATCACAATGATAAAACTATCAATCAAACTAGATAGACCTACATCCAATAATTTTAAAGCACAAAAATGTCAAAAAGGTCTAACGAAATCACGAATAAAATTATTTGAAAAAAATACCTTATGATCATGTGGTATTTTTATCATGATCCGGATTTACAACTTTATATAACAAGAAAAACTATTAAAGGTAACTGAATTATTATTTGTATATATATATAAATATATATTAAAAAAGTCTTTATATTATAAGAATTTTCGTTTTTTTTCTTTTAGAAATTGAAAAATATATATTCGCACTGATGAAGCCTTGCTATTTTTATTCGCTCTATATCTGAGTAAAAGAGAGAAATAGTTAAAAAAAACATAATATTTTCTAGTGCTGAATTGCCTTTAATAAAATCAGCACAAAAAAATGTTTTCTATAAACTTTTTTGGAAGAAATTGGAAAAAAAATAATTTTAAGTAAAAATTTTAGTTATTTTTGAAAATGAAAAAAAACTGAAACACCAGTGAAAAAATTAAGATCAAAGCATTTAATTGAATGAATATGTTTATTTCTCGTAACACCTGTTATGATCAAACAATAAGATAATAAAATTCAATAATTTTTGCTATTTATAATTACAAAAAATTGTTATTTTCATTTCAGTTAAGTTCAAAAAACATAAATACTCTAACGATCAGTCTAGAAAAATTCAAAATGAAGTAACTATGAGTTCAGTTGTTCTTTTCATGAAGAAACCAAGCCCATAACCATAATTAGAGAATTTCACGATAAAAACTCACATGAAGATCGAATCCATATAAGAAAGTACCGAACATTATGGTGTGGAAGATGAAAAATATATCATAACATGAAAATCTTATCTTTTTATGTTATTTACGTTACACTTTTTATAACACACAATTTTCGTAGATTCAACAGAAAGGACGATAATTTTATAAAATTGTAAAATATTAAATATTTTTGTGCGAACCTCGCTATTAAATTTGTAAAATTTTTTATGGGTTCAAATATCAAAAAATAATAAATTTTTCACCTTTAAAAAAGAAATTATCATTTCTGTGTGTGCTGGAACATTGGGATGCGGCTTTCTTGAAGTATTCTTCAAACAACGAACAGTGATGGATATTATTTACCACTTTCACATGTTCTGAACCGGCTTTCCCGTTCCTTGAACCTGTTGGCATAAACCTAAGGTTCTTATTTGTGACATTGTTCATGTCATTGTTATACTTGTAATTCATTAAGTAAAAGGTTTTAATTCTTTGTTTGTTTTAAAAAAAGGGGGTGTTTATTTAAACCGATGAATTTATAAAAATAAATATTTGTGGTAATTAATGTTTCAAGATTTTAAACAACCTTCTTTGACTCCACACTGGTGTTGTGTTCTAAACAAAGAAAACAACACTGTGAGACGTAGTTATTATTCATAAACAATGTTGCGTTACAAATAATGACCTAATAATATATATATTTTTTTCTTACAGAAAGTGTTTTTTATTACGCAAATTTTATAATCTCGTTGGGCGCTTAGTCCATATCAAAAAATTACAACTTGTGCAAATCTATGATATTACCGATATTTAATAGTTTTACACCTAAAACCTGTTAGTATTATTTCTTTTTATATATTATTTTCTCATTTATCATATTAAAAAATACATATATATTAAGAAATTTTATAATCTTAATTGTGTCATTTGGTTGCAAATATAATTTCTTAAGCGAAATTTTCAAAAAATTAATAATATGATTTTATATGTTCTTCTAAACAGTTTCTAATTTTTAGTGAATGATTGCTGTAAATGACATATAAAATATTTTCTGTCGTTGGTGGTTAGATTAATTTATTTTTTTAATTTATTTAAATGTTTATATTTAGACCCAATAGAAATAACAATGAACTATCAAATAAAGAAGCAAACACCACCAATATGAAGAAAAATAGTAGCACACATTTAAAAGTTAATTTAGTATCTTCTTGTTATTTTTAGTCCAGAAATATCTTTCTTTGTTTGTTAATGATTCGAGATATTGTAAAGTAGCTTATGGAGATCACGCCAATGAGTAATGCTGATATTAACTTAGATTTTTTAAATCTAAAAAATAAACTGTCTTGCGAAGATACGGTTGCATTTTACTAAAATCGAGCGAGTAATTCTTCATTCATATAAGTTGAATATTTTTTTTTCATAAATGGCTAGTGTTTGTAGATAGTTAGATTTATAGTTTTCATTTTTTCATTGTTTAAAATAATCATAATTTTTTAATGCACAATTGAGCGCTCTTTATTATAATATATTTATTATTATATATTGTTTGATAGGTTCTTTCTGTATTTTGGAAAGTGTTGTCTTTAGGAATTTAGTATTTTCTATTTTAAATTTCTACAATTCTTAAAATACCATGTAACGTTAACGATTTTATAAAATAAAAATAGTGAAAATAATTTGCGAAAATACATTTAGATAGATTTAAGTATCATCAAAAACACACAAAAAAGTTTAATTTTTTCATCGATTTATATTCCTTAAATAGCCGAACCATTAAACATTAAATATATAAAAAAATGTTCGAAACTTATATTTGTATTTAATTTTTTATTACGCAAGCAAAAATTTTATGTAAAACTATAAAATAATTATTCATAACAATCAATACTAAAATTAAAAAATTTTTATGTTTATAATAAAAAATTTAAATATTTAAATAGTTATAAAAAATGTGATATTATACAAAATATTTGTTTTCATACGTTTCAAATATTAATATTTTATATTAAATAAATGATTCTTTAAGAAAGCTTTTAATACATTCAAAATTTGATTTATAAATGCATTATTACAAAACAATTATTATTTGCAATTTAATAAGTCAAATGAAAGATAATTTTTACAAATATTTTTAATTTTATATTGTAATAGCATTGAAAAATACATAAAAACCTTGAAATTTCTTTGCAAAGATGAAACCCAAAACTTTATACGAACCATTTCTTGAAATATTTTTTAGAAAACTTTACATATTAAACAATGTAATAAGTCCAATAAATCACATATTTTAAATATATGAGTATTGATTTGTTTTTTATAACACAAGCGTTTTACTTTTATAGCAAACCGATATTAAACATTCGAATTTTCCTAAAATTTTTAAACAAACGGTCATGTCGCTTTTCGGACGAAAATAAACAATATACCGACTCAAATACTTTCCCTTACACGTTTTGAGATTTAAAAATAGTTTCCACTTTGAAAAAAACATAAATCAAAAGAATTAAGATGAAAACTATTTATTAAAATATGTAATTTAATTTTATATTTTAGCAAATTTAACGATTTAAATTTATATTTTTGGAATACACATTATTAATTATTATATTTATATAAAGTGTAATAAATACCAGATATTAAAAATTTTATGACTTAAATCGTGATGATCTAACCGTATGACATTCTGCACAGAGGATCCGCGGTGAGAATAGTGTTGGATCAAAACCAACTCATGAAGTTTATTGCCTAATATAAATTTGTAATTAAAAATATTTTTTATTTAAAAAGAAACATGAATCAAAAGAGTTAAAATAAAAACCATTCATCAAATAATCTTTTTCTATCTTTCAAATTTATAAATTCAAATATAGAATTCTGATTATTTGTTTGCAAATTGTTATAGTTTTTACGTATATAATAATAAAATGCTAAATTTCGCTGTGCGGTCTAACAGAGACTTTTATCGGCACGCTAGCCTCTGCAAGTAAATCAGGTTCGATTTCTAAGCATGGCGTTTTTTAAATTATATTAATTTTAACATAATTAAAAGTTTTCTTCACTT
>AFBI03000098.1:80691-98335 GCA_000230595.3 Edhazardia aedis USNM 41457
ATTTGTGAACTAACAATGAACAAAAGAAAAAAATCGTTTGAGACTTTTTTTGCACATAACTGTTCGCATCTTCTTTATTTCAACTTAATTGTCACTACGTGCTTAATTTTCTTATTAAGACGTATTGCCAAAAAAACCAAATAATAACTTTTACATAGGCGAAAGTAAATTCTTGATAACAGTTGTAATTTTTTTTATGAAATTTTTTTGATTTTTTTTTTTGATGATTCATATAATGTTTCTATTTATTATGTTGAGAGACTATAAAACTCGAAATAAAAGAAATGAATAAAATGTTATATTTTGCAGATATCGAGTTGAATAAGATAAGAAAGTATAGCGAGGAAGTTTATATAAAATTGATTTTTCTATATTTTCTTCTTTTTGATCAATAAAAACACAGAATATTTTTATTTTACACAATATTATGATGAAAGTCTAAAAAAATATTTTAGAAACTTTTTTTACCTTCATTACTCATCTTTTGCAACAATTTTTTGTTATCCACTGCTAATTTTAAATGTTTTATTGACGATTTGAATCATGTGAATGTGTTATGAAACATATTTTTTTAATTAACTCTTGACCAATTTTTTAATAACAAGAATAAAATCATAATCATACATTTCTGTATCTTCTAAAGGTAAAAAAACGATAAAATCAATAAATAATGCCATTAAGACGCCAAAAATTTTTTTATAGTATAAATCAGGTGATATGGGAAGGAAAATAAAGCGTTAAAATTAAAATACAACAAAAAACTTATATTATCAAAATTCTGATTCCAAATATTTAACACTTGTGAATTTCAGTAGAATGCACTAATTTTTTTAACTTTTTTCATTTTTATATTTTAAATTCACATTTTTTAGAGAGTCATACTCTAAAACAAGTTTTTTGTATTTTTAGTTTATCAATTTGTTATAATTGCAATGTTGCAATTTTGCAATTTTATGTTGTTAGTTTCGTAACATTTGGTTTGTTAAAAATTTATTGTTTTGATTTTTTGATTTCAATGCATGATTTGCAAGCTTTATGCTTATTTTTATTGCTCTGATTTCGAACAGCAAAAATTTTTTAAAAAGAATTGCAAGCCATGAAACACCTGTTTTGTTATAACTTGTAAAGTATTTTAGATTTCATGTGTTAAAAAATTCTTTCTTTATAGCTGCTTTTATATTTTATTATTGAAATAATTCTATAGTGCAAAATTTGTTCATTGATTTGTAAAAAATCATTACTTGTTGATTTTACTTGCGTTGACTTTTGCTCATTTTTTATATTTTTTTTTTCACTTTTTTCCAATTATCACTGATTTGTATAAGATCTTACTTAAAGTGCGAAAAAATTACCATTTATTACATATTTTGTTAGTTTTTCTAATATATATGCTTTTTATTTATTTCTATGTAAGAAATGATAAAAACAATACATAATAAAACTTTAAATGTATTTACTTACGATCTACTAAAAAAACCAGAAAAAAACATCTTAAATATTACTTAGAAAGATTGTTAATTAAAAAAAAT
The DNA here is from genome assembly GCA_000230595.3 of Edhazardia aedis USNM 41457. Taxonomy (NCBI): domain Eukaryota; kingdom Fungi; phylum Microsporidia; family Culicosporidae; genus Edhazardia; species Edhazardia aedis. The sequence continues at coordinate 82,221 of AFBI03000098.1, forward strand.
GTCACGTCTATTTTCTAAAAGATAAAAATGTATTTTAGAAATGTTTTGAGCCACATATATGTATTTCAAAACAATAAATAAAGCATTAAATATTTTTCAAAACTAAAAAAGTAAAATATTTACATTATTAAAGCATAAAAGCTATAAAATTAACCCAAAACTGCTTAAATCCTTTTCTTTCTATTACAATTTATAACTTGTGTGGCAAAGACGATTAAATTGAATTACTTTTATAAAAATCACATGTGCGAAAAAAAATAATACTACATGTTTTTAAAAATTCTTAATTTAATTGGGTATAATCAAGAGCATTTTTATTTTAACTTTATAGAAAAAATATTAAAATGTATAAAAATTGAATATAAAGATAATATTCTACAGTTGAATTGAAAATCAGGCATATAAGAAAAGATAACAGGTTTTTTTTCTTTTATTTTTACTGACGACTAGTAAAAATGTATTAAAAGATAGTAAAAAGCGCAAAAATATTCAAAATATTCTACTACACAAATTTGATATAATGTTAACTCATGCCATATATAAAATGAAAAATGTTATATATATAGTTCGTTTACTTAGAGTTATTTTGTAAAATATATATACAAACGTATTTGTATATAAATTAAGAAGTTTAAATAATATTAATCTGCTTCTAAAATTTGAAGAATGATAAAAGCTTTAAAGCAACCTTATTTTTAATAAAAATCATATAAATTAAAATTAGCAGTTTAATTCTTGTCTCAGCTTTGAAATAAGAAATATTAAAAAATATATTATTCATGTATCTTTTTAACTAAGACAATGTAAAGATTGCTAAATAATGTGATCCTTGCGTTTTATTTAACGATAAATACATTATATAATCTTTGAATCTTGTGTTAGTAACTGACATGTAACAGTAAAGCATTTATAAAAGAAGGCATATATATATATTGCAGATTCGATATAATTTTTTGATTTTAAAAAAATTTTTTTTTAGTATGTATATATATATATATAATTTTAAAAAACAAGTATTTAGTTTACTGGGTTGCGATTATAAAAAAACCTTAAAAATATTTTTAAAAACAAATTATATAAGTTTTAAACCCAATGATGTATATATGTTTTATAAAATTTTTGGCTATGGTATAGAAGTGAAATTTAAAATACAAAGTGATTGAATATTTATACCACAACCTTTAGAGATCACAAATGATCAATTGATTGACCGGTTAATTAAAAAAAATACAAAAAAAATCATTTAAAATAAAGCATTGCAAATGTGTGCAAAATTATATTTAACTTTGATAACTATTGATTATTTGGATATTTTTATTATGTTTTGATAAAAAAAATGAGACAATTTGTGTTATGTTTGATTTATATCACACCATACTGCATATCATTTTATTATTTTGCTTCTAATTTAAAATATATATAGTTTTTTGTTAATTCAACAGCATATTAGGGTTTCAAATATCATCAATATGATAATAACACATCAATCTATTCTTTAAGTTGTCTTTTCGCATGTATAAATTTTTTTAATGATCTGTTAAGAGTTATGAAATAGAATGTATAATATCATATTATTTAATATTATAATGGTATTAATCCATCAAATATAATTCTTTTATTTATAATCATGTCACGTGTGTTATTTACATTTAATATTTGTTATCACATTTTTTCTAGTATTATACAATGATAAATTTCATATTAAAAATGTTTTGTGTAAATTCTTAAAATAACTTTTGTTATTTTATATTCAAAATTATTCTTTTTACATTTTATAAAATATACTTTCTTATAGAAAGGTGATTATTTAACTTATTTTTCTTTATTTAATTTCTGTAAATTTCTAATGTATTTCTTATCAAAGGAATTAATTAGTTTATAATGAAAGAAAAAATGCAGGGGAGTGCGCATCAAACTGCAAATAATCTTTAAAAATATCTATTTCAAACATGCGTAGCCGTTTGAATATTTTTAAAACTTTAATGTCTGAATGATGTTATTGGTGTGAGTAATTCAAATAAATTTATAATATATATTCCAAGAAAAACGATTTCCAAAATCATTAAAAAAAGACGTAGTTTTTAAGTCCTGTTTTCAATGAAAATTGTAAACCTTTTGTCTCATTTTGTGTACATAAAAACATTTCTACAAAATAAATTTGTGTTCTGTATTACAATCTAGTATACTACAAATAGATTTTAGCAGCAAAAACATCTTTTTCTCCGCTTTTTTTGTTCTCTCTTCGAACTCTTATAGCTAAATTGTACTGCCCCATTTAACATCCCATCAACTAAAAAAGAAAAGAAGGAGATATGACCGATAGGCTAGTAGTATGAATGTAAACTGCTCTTTTCATTAAAATAAATGTCTTCTGTCACATAACTCATAATATTAATTATCTACATATTTAATTTTCTTACGATACCACATCAAAACCATTGTTGTGGTACTGTTTTTAGCAAAAATGCAATATCTAAGTATCATCAATTTTTCGAATTTCTTAAATTCATACTAGTCAAAAACGATCAATAATCCAATAGAGACTAATGACTATTTTATAATAAATGCAAAATTATTTTACATTCCTTTTACGTTAAATGATGCGATAATATAGAATTGATGCTGTCTTATATTAGCAAAAAACAAATTTTTATGAACTGTGTGGTTTTTAAATGAAGATGAGATACCGTAGTTATAAAGATACCTTTTTCAATAACTTACATAAAATCAAGTTTATATAATCAGATTACAATTTTTTTATATTATTTAATCAGAATAATAGATATTTTCAAGATAAAAGTACAATTTTATTCCGAAATTGCAACACAGAGTTTAAACTTCATTCCGTTTTTGCACAATTTTTTTTTACTTTTGTCAAAAAATCGAAAAATATTATATTTATGTTATTCCAACAATCAAAATCAACTTAATATTGCAACTATAAAAGTGTTTTATTAGAAATAATACAGTGAAAAAGACTATTTCTCAAATTTCCTCGAAATATTTGATGTTTAAATATTTAGGTGATTTTTATATCCGTTCAATTTTTTTTACATTGTAAGATTAGTCCATCGACTTCTACAATAGATTTTCTACCCACAACTTTAATAAAAAATATAAACCAGAAACATCTTTATAGCTTAATAGGAATCTTTTAAAATGAAAAAAATTGTTTTTCCTTTATAAACTCAGATGATATTGCTTATGAAAAGAATATAAAAAGACACGAATTTGTTATTCACAAATGCACATATCTAAGTATGTATGGTGCGCAAGACTTTATTCTTTTTGCAAATTATCTTTTTTATGCATCTAATTTTAAATAATAATACTAATTTACTCTTTCTTTGAACTTATAAAAGTTTAAATTTCAAAATTTTCAAAATTGAGTACTAGGAAATATTAATATTTGTTTTTTAAATGAATTTATAAAATATAGTGTTTTTTGATATATATATAAAATTTTCTTATTTTTTTATAAAATAAAAGCATACTTCATTCCTCTTATTAAGAAAAATCTTTTATATGAATATAAATATGTGATTCGGTTTTTCTACAAATTTTTTATCTAAGCGCAATTCTGGTTTTTTAATTCTGATAAAAAATTTAAAACATGCCATCACTATGAATTTTTAATAATTTGGTTGTCATATATATTATTTAAAAAAATTTTTAAATTAAAAATATTAGTATTTTAAATAGAATTTTAGCAAAAAATATAAGTATAGCAAACCTGATGCTTTTAATTTATATATACAGAAAAAAGATAGTTAGATGTATATAAACTTTTCAATGTGTTAGAACTTGTTTTTAAATAAAATATACTCTAAATATCAAATTTAAATTTCGTTTATGGCATTTTGCAAAAAAATTTATCTAAAATATGCTAAGCAATATGAAAAAATTACTTATTATATGAGCACTTAAACTTTTCAAAGTAATTTTTAATGTTTTGTACACGGTATAACCATGCAAATATTATAATTTATAGTCTTTTGTAAAATTTTTTTATTTCTAAACATAATTAAACATCTATAAATGACAAATTATATTTTTACAGATCTATTAGAAGTTTAGTAAATTCCTTGTGAATATTTGGTAAAAAGTAGTTTTTTATTCTTATAAATGTACTAAGTTTGAAAAACCTGCGGTTATTTAGTATTGTATTTTAAAATGAAAAAGGGCTAAAATTTTTGAAACCTTTCATTTTCTATTATGGTTATTGGAGATACCTCTTAATATTTAAAAGCTTTAAGAATCAAGCTAAAATATTCTTGAACATATACATAACGTTTATAGACTAGAAATCGTTTTGAATTTGGAATTTCGTGACCCAATTTGGTATCGGAAACCAATAAACAATGATTATTGCAACTAATTATTCAATAACTGGAAATGATCACCAGTTTTTATTTCAGTTTTTCAGTGGCAAAAAAAGAGATTAAAAAAAGATGTACAAATACGATCATGTTACATTTAAATAAAAAATGAATGATAATCAATTTTTTCTTTTCGTTTTTATAATAATGGCATTAAAAAAAGTCTAATAACAAATTCATCATAATGGCAATATTTTAGAAAAATTTTCTAAAAATAACCAAATTCCTATAGATACAATATTCATATTATTAGAGTTTATTGTTTTACATTATAAAACAAAAAAATAACATTTACTTTATATTTGTTCTTATCTAGAAAATATGCATTATAAGAAGATCATCATAATCAAATAAATAGAAAATATAAAAAATTTTAATTTTAAAAAAATATCTAAAATACAATTCGATTTTAAAAAACAATAAAGACATGTGTTGGATTTAAGTTGTTTGTATAATGAAAAATTTATTGGTATTTATTATCGATAATATTGTTATCTATCAATAAATATGATAACCATGACAATTATTATAATGATATAGTTTTTTATTATCAAACCAAATATGATTGATGATAGATGCAGAATGTTATTGGTAAGAGTCTTTCGACTTTATCAATAATAAAGTAGTTTATTGGTGCAATTATAAAATTATTGTCTATAAATAGACAATAGAATAAATAAATATGCCTTTAGAAAAAATAATTATATTTTTAATTTTGACCAGACGCAATTATCCAACTACATGTAAATACTTAATTATAGTTTTAAAATAAAAACTCTATGTGAATTTCAGAAAAAAAATAATAATATAATTCATAATAATATTTATAAAAATATTCTATACAACTAATTAAAATTATGAAATCAAACTTAATCAAAAATCATCATGTAAAAAAATAAGATTAACTAAAAAACATTTTTTATATCTTATTAAATTAATGCAAACAAAATGAATACTAACATATATGATCTTATATACCAACTTGTGATAGCAAATTTTTAATATTTTATATATCATAAACAAACAATAATTTTTTTCGGTTTTTTAGTCAAACACGTATAACATAATGAATAATTTTATGAAAAAACACATGTTCTTTTATTTCTAACAGATATAAGACCTATAGGACAGTAATATGTATTCTATCCTAGGTATTTTGTACTTGTTTTTTTTAAGTTAAATATATAATTACGTTGGTAAATTCTTTTTTAAAATATTTTTAGTATTCAATACGGAAATTATATTTTAGAATTTTAATATGATATGAGATAATATATTTTAATATATATTTTTGCGGTTTTCATTTCGAAAATAATACAAAAGATACATGTAATACTATTTTTGTCTATATCAATGGTTTTTATCGCATTGTCATTTAATTGATATAAAATTAAAACAATATATTAGATTAAATGTTTTAGTGCAATTTTCGGGGAAGAATATATAAGATTTGTCTCAATTTATGTTTGTATTTAATGCACTAATTTCATACATTTTTTTCTTTATTACAATAGTTGTAGTCATTCGTAATTTAAGCATCTTGTTACTATTTCTTTTTATTATGATTCAATAAAGTTAGAATTTTTTTTGGTGAGGTTAATCGAATGATATTTTTCATGATATTATTTCATTTAAAATAGTTTTCATCAATAATTTATATATTTTAAAAAATAAAATTTTTTTTATGCTTGCAGAGCCAATAATAAGATTTCTGTCGAATTAGAACGTTATTACGGATTCTGACCTAACTTGGGAATAAAAAATATCCTTTATTGTAAAAAAATGTTTAATAATACCGGAATCTGGCATTAAAGGGTTCTGTTTGACAACTAAATTTAAAAATTTAAGGTTATTTTAAAAAAGCTGCATTAGATTGTCATTGATGTAAAACACTAAATACTTAAATTTACAAAAAACAAAATATATTGATAGTACAAATACACGCAAGAAAATTTCAGTGTAATGTAATATTTTTTTATTAACATTCAGCATTTTTTATTTGATTGAAAAAAAGCAAAAATAATGGAAATTATATTTTCAATTGAATTAATAAACTGATGATGTATTAAATTTTGAGATTTGAAGAATAACTCATACTTAAATTCTGCAGATACACTTTCTGGTGTGTATTTTTGCAATAAATGTTTTTCTTTTAAATATTTCCTTTTTTCTTAAAAATCTGAATATCGCAAAAAAAATAAATTGGCTACGCTAAAAAACAATTTTAGCGGTAGAAGCAAAAAATTTCATATATAATAGTAAAGATATAGCATTTTATCGAAAATGAAATTTAAAATTCTTTCCATTGATATTTTTATACAAAATATATTTTAAACACCTTGTAATCCTACCGAAAAGTTTCTTCACAAACAATAACCCTTGAAGATACGTTATTAATTAATTATAGGTTGAATTGTGAAAATAAAATGAGAGAAAGAGTAAAATATATAATAAAAAAAAATAACCAAATCAGACCAGCTTACTATCTCAAAAAATTCATATTTCTACGATGTATCTGCGCGATTCTATGTAGCAAACTTTTATTTACGAAAGGTATCAAAATTTGAGATACTAGAAAAAATTGTAATCAAAATAAATTTCCTGAGTTATCTCAGATTATTGTTATAAAGTTGATAATTTTAACAATTATGTATATTGGTCGTAAGTTTTCTTTCAAATTTCGTGCCGCATTTGATCAAAAAACAAGGTTTAGAGCCTACTCTAAAGTTAAAGGTCTGTGTGATACGACTTTTTGGAACCTGTATGTCTCATGGGTGGAAGTTTGGTTTATTGTATTTTGTATTAGAGTGATAATTCATTATTAAAAAATAATTTATCCCAGTCAATGGCAAGAAAAAAAAATCAAAGCAGAGTTTTTATTAGAAAAATTGATGTTAAAAAAACATTTTGTATCAAAAATTTCAAATTTTTTTTTATTTGAAACAAAAAAAGTACTGAAAAAATTTTATTTTATGATTAGAATTTTTTTAAAATATATATTAAGATAATAAGCCACTTTTAAAATTTAATTTTATATTCTGTTAGATGATACTAGATTAGGTTTATGTGATGTACAAATTATTTTTATAAAACTTATATCATTCGAATAAAAACCTTTGTATATATTATATTATAAACATAACAATCACCACCTGACATATAGGAATAATTTATATATATTAGCATAAAAAATCAATTTACATTCTTTTCAAACCAATTTATGAAATTTGTATTTGTTAAAAGTATTAAAAAATTTCACCGGCTGTGTTCATATATCTTTTATCAATAGTGATATTGTAAGATGTAGTAAAATATGAACAAAATGTTCATATTGTTGAGAACGATAAAATAATGTTTGATTCATCCTAGTTAGCGCAACGAAAAAGATATATTTCTATATTACGCTTTTATTTTTAATTGATAAACAATCAATAATATTTCAAAACTTACAGATTTTTTAAGATAATAGATTAAACTATTTATGAACATCTGAATTATCACAAATATAGGAAGATTGTGACCTAAAACTTGAATAAAAACATAAATAAAAAAAAGTAATAAAGAAAATCATTATTTTAAAAAAATAAAGATTTGCTATTGTATTATTTAAAGTTATACTGTTACAATTGCAATGCCTTTAAATATCAAACAATCATAGGAATTATAAATCTACGGCAAAGAAAATTGGATTTTTAGATGTTGTCAGCAAAAAATATGTATTTGCGATACGCATGAAATATATGATTTTATAATCGCAGAAAGAGATCGCGAAAATAATTTTAAATTAGTTTTCACATATTATTCCATACTTATTGTTTTACTTTAATGTTTTCTTTTTTTCTTTGACTCAAAATATACTAATTTTTTTTATTGATTAAGAGCATATTAAATGCCAAATTTTTTTATCGAAATCAATAAATAACAAGTATTTTTTTATAAAATTGCCATGTGTATACAAAACTAGTTAAAGAGTTGATAATTAATAATTTTATATTACCAAAAAATTGTATGGTTTTTTAATGGCAACATCTACCTGATAGACTTGTGGCGCTTGGTATTTTAAGTGGTTATCGAAATAGTAAAAAATGTGTAAAATATAGTTATTAAATGAAGTTCATTTAATTCAGATTATATTTTTTTACTGACGAGAAAACTAAACGGCGGAAAGTTTCCACGGTTCTTAATACATAATTTAGAAAGAGAAAGAACAATTAGACTTATGAAAATATGAAAACTTTGAAAATGTTTTAAAGTATACGCATGGTCAAAAATTATTCCTAATTATTAGAATTTATTGTACCATTTTCTGTTCTACTTTTTTTTGATCGCATCGCATAAGTTTATTTCTTTTTTCTGATTGTGGTAAATCACATATACTTAATGTTGGTAAACCAGCCCAAAAAACGATTTTGACCGTTTTTGTATGCCAAATTTGCCATTGTGCTATCTATAAATATTGTACAAATTGTGGTGGAGATTGTTTGGAAGTCAGCCGAGTAAATATGAAAAATTTAAATAAAGGTAGAATATTTGTGTTTATTGTAAAATAAAAACTGTTTTGAATAATTTATCTCGTTTATTTATTAACGATGTAATTCTTAAAAACAATTCCTTCTCTTCTTACTTTTCTTCTTTTTTATTATATGGGGTTTCCAAAATCATGTTTATGTCCACAAGTATTACATTAGAATCTCTTTGTTTGATGATGACTTAAATCTTCTACAATGTAAATAAATTGTAAAAAATATTCTTTTAAAAAAAAATAATATTGTTATTATATAGCTAATTTTTTAAATTAAGAACACCCTTCATTATACAAAATTTCAGATATCTTTTTTCTTTCAATTTGGGATATCGATATTGAAAGATTTTGTTTAGAACAAATAATTCATATTGATAATCATATTTTAAAACAAAATATAGTAATTTTAATCCTTTTTGAAAGGTATATCCTATAATATTATTTTGTGATCTTATTATATGAAGTATATTTAACCAAAGAATCATTTTGTTCTGTATATTATTATTAATGTTACAACAAGTAATTGTTTTCTATATTAAAATACAAATATATTTTTATTTTATGTAATACAATGTAAAAAATAAACCATCTTTGCAAGCAAAAATTAGATATTTTTTACGTTTTCGACAAAAATTTATTGACAAAATTAACTATAAATGTAAATAAACTTACTTTACCTGTCTTATTTATCTTGAATAGGATGATATTGTATTAAAATGTAACAAAAAGCATGTTTTTAAAATGTTTTTTTGTTGTTTAATTCAGTAAATTATAATGAAGTAGCTTTATATATTTCTGTAAAAATGATACTTCGCAGTATGTATATTGTGAGCTTTGCGAATAATATTAAGTAGGTTAAATTTGTGTTGTTAAAGCACAATATTCAACCGAAAAGGTTTGATTAATGTGTGTAGTTAATGACTTTACTGGTCTCCACGTGTGACTGTCTTGGTTGTACAGTCGACTGGCTGGGTTAATCTGCTGGTTTTATATATGAATGTTTTTTCCAGCATATATATTAGTTGCAATTTTACTGAAATTTTGAGCACAAGTTGACTCTTTCCAGTGATTATAAACATGTTTATTTTCTAACTCTTCTTTTTCTAGATACTCTAAGCGAACATCTACATTTTCTTTGCTAAAACGTTCTAAAAAAGTTAAATATTTTGAATGTTTAATATGTGAAAAAATGTATCATGTTCTGCGTTGCTTTTTGGTGTGTTTTAATATATCATTTATAAATATTCAATAATTGTAATAACAATTAATCGAAAACATGTAATTGGCGTATTGAATTACATATTGAAATTTACTTATCGAAATATTTTTATTATAAAAAACTAATATTTAACGAAGTATATTAAACTAGAAAAAAAATAAATTTATTTTTTTGTGCGCTTTTTAATGAATCATAATATTTTAATGTGTTTGATGTATAAAAAGGCTGCTTCAATTGCTTGTAACGTGGAAAATTTGTAAATTTTGTTATTTTATTATTTTTCGATACACAACTATATTTTAAGAATTATTTATAGTTGTTTTTTAATTTCTTTCCACAAAATAACAAAACATAGAATTATTAGAAAAGGGTAGCTTTTTATAATTATCTTTTTGCTAATTTTGAATAGTGATGTTTGATACGCATTTCAGTAGCTATTTTTTACACTTATAAATATACAATGGTAATAAAAATTGCGATTAGAGCACAATATTTTAAAAAATTGTTCTTTTGCTTTAATAAAATTTAATTTCTATGAATAATATATGTGTCATATATAAAAAGGTAAAAATCTACAAATTAAATATATATACGATTTATAAGGCTTTTTTCAACAATCTTTGTATGTAAGAAAAACAATTATTATAAATAATTAAGATATTTGAATGTGTTTCTGTATATAGTTATTTATGTCAATTGTAACAAATTTGTTGTTTATAATAAGTTTTCGGCTATATTCTTTTTAAATAAGTACCTTAGGAATAAAACACACATTCATATGTATAACCAAATTTTGTGTGTTCTATCTGTTATTTGTAATTTTTTTGAACGCCTTTAAATAATGAACTATTATTAATTTTTTAAAAATTTTATTTCATTGAATTTCTATAAAATTTTAATTAAAATATGTTTAATATATCGTAACAAGTCAAACAAAAATTAATTTGTTTTAATACTTTATTTAGTATCACCAATATATATTACAAATATATATTTTTTGATTAATAGTATTAGTATATTTTATTCATAAAATATAATTTGATAAGAATCTATTTTTTCATGTGGTAAAAACTTACTTATGGCAATAAAATGATTTACATTAATTTCTTTTTTTAATAATTGGTTGTATTTTAATTTTAAAATTTAAAAAATTTAGAATATTGATAATTAAATCAGTTATAGACTTCGTATATATTAAATTGTGAATAAAAAAATTCTATTTCTTTTATAAACTATCAAAATTGAAAATAAAAACTTAATAGTGAAAATGACTAGATACTTATATAGTTTATTATACTAGAAGAAATAACATCACGCAAAAAAACGGATAATTAGAAATAATAAAAAAATTCCGATATACAAAAGTAAGAAAAGCTCGCAATTTGCGAATCGCGTATGTATCTATTTGTTTTTTTATTGCAATGATTATAAGATATTTGTATGAGTATTTGATATTATAGGGCTGATAATTGCTACATAAAAAAATTTTATTTTACAAAACAAAGTTTGTTATTTTAATATGCAAAAAAGCGAAGTTAAACATGTTTATATTTAAATAGAGTTTTTTTAAGGTTTTTTGTATTAAAAATTGTATCAGTTTTATAAAGTTTAATATATATATCAATTATAAACTACAAATTAAAAAAAAATTTCTTGTTTAGATTTATATCTAAAGACTTAAAACCTTTATTATTCGTGAACTTGATTTATTAAAGTATACATTTTAGATCTAAAATTTAATAATTTTCGTATATTAAAATGCAAACATTAGTACTAAAACAGTGTATTTACATAATTTTCCTTCGTTTTGGCATAGAAAAATTACCGAACTTATTTAATAAATAAAAAGGTGATGTATCTATAAAAATATGTATACTATTTTATGCTTTAATATTGATGGAAAATAATTTTATTTGTTTTCAAATCTTAAATTGGATTGTGAATAAGCTATAAAACAGTTAAAGATTTTTATTGTTTTTTTTCTGCCGCTTTCAAACATTTATTTCGTAAATAAATATTATCTGACAAAAAAGTTTTTATAAAAATCTGCCAATTGGAAATTTATATTATTTTTGATTATATCTTTTTGAAGTTTGTAGGTATTTCAAAATTTCTTAATAACAATTTAAAATAAAAAGTCTTAAAAATTTTTAGTGCGTAACATTTCGATGATCATGTGAATTTTTTTTGTATAAAAATTCTTGTTTTGTTCAGTATGAAAAATAAAAATATCAACAAACAAATTACTATCATGTCTTTTTGAGATATTATTTTTTAAAATTCTTGTAATAATGCAAAATAACCTTTTTTTGAATAAAATTTCAATATATATATTAATTTGAGAATGCAAAATTAAAGTTTTGCTTAATTTATTAAGATAATTTTTTTAATAAATTTTTTAGATCACTATTAATATTGTTGGTTATTGTGATTTAAATTTTTACAAAAGCTTAAGATTAAAATAACAAGGAAGTATATGAATATTTTTTATCATGTCAATTTTATTATATTTGAAATAATTAGCTATCTTATTTGTTAGATTCAAAAATAACAAATTGAATTTAACATTTGTTGATAAGAAATTTTAATTTTATTTTTTGTTGGTTATTTTTTTATCAAAAAGATTAAAAATCGACTTTTTACATCTGATTGACTATTCAAAAATGATTAAATTCATATATTTGTTTGCAGAGAAAAATTTAGTATTATGTTATTGGTGTATTTTCTAATAGAAAAATTATTTAATTAGTTTATAAATAGATAAATAAATATGTGATTAATGAAAACATTTAAATTAACTTTTTAAAATCGATAATCAGCCTTCATCTAACAGCTACTAATGTTTTTTCTATAAACAAAACCGTTTTTCTTACTATTATTTTCGTTAAAATCGTTATTTATTTTCTTCTTCTTCTTTTCTTTAAACATTAATTGGTTTAATGTAATTTTTCTTACTGCAAAAAAACCACTAACAAAAATTCAATCTGAATTTTTTTTTGTTTTTACTAAAAAAATTATTATTCAATCTAAAATATTCAATATGCATATTCTAAAAAGTTTTATTTAAGACCAATAATTTGATATTAAAAATCAACTATTTGAATTTAAATAGTAATATATATTTATCACTGTTTTTAAGGTTAAAAAAAGTTTTTGTATTTTGAATTAGTATTATCGTACAAAGTTATCTATATTCTTTCTCTGTCACGCAAGCTAAAATAGCATATTATAAACAATTTTTATGAAGTAATGTGTGATTATTTTTAATAAGCAAATTTTATTTCTACGAAAACGCCTAAAAACATATAACAGAAAAAAAATATTAAGTTATTTGCTTTACTCTTCTAAAAATGATGTAAAAAGAGACTTAGTGCAAAAATAATTGATATCAATCGAAAATGAACAGTTAAATTCAAGAGAATGTTATTTAAAATTTTCTTTTTTAAGATATATTATAATTCTTTAAAAATATTTTGTATTTTTTTGAAGAAAAACCTTATTTTTAAAAGAAAGATGATGAAGAAAAATAAATTGTGCGAATCAATAGTTACAAATAAAATAAATAAAAAATTCTAATATATGAATATAAAACAAACATTATAAAGTTAAATAGACCTTAAATCAATAACAAACTTTTTAAAAAAAGTATTTTTACTGTTTATTTTGGAAGAAATAATAATAGTCGATTTGACTGTTAAGAGATTCTACAAATAGAAAATTCTGTCTAAACTCTTTTAAAAGGATCAAAATACTGTTTTGATGTATTTTTTAACACAAAGACATAAATTACTGCATAACCATTAATATAAATATCAAATTTTTACAAAAAAAAACAATCTACAATAATTTAAAAAATTCAAATTTTATGCATCTTTTAAAATATAAAAAATATTGATATAAAATTTTTTTTTCGAACAACCGATTCGTTTTTACAAATATTGGTATAGTTTATAGAATTATAAGTTATAGGTAAAAATATAATTTTTTTATCAATATTGAAACTTTTTTTAGTTTATATATTATTGAAACTAAATTTTTAATAATCAGAAAACAACAGTACTAAAAAAAACCTTTCTTACTTATTGTGTTTATCTTAATAATATTATAAGATACCTTTATTAATATTCAATCAGAACAGCTGTTACAAATGGGTTATAATAACCTCTATACTATCATGATTTTAAGAAGCTACAAATTCAATTATTTTCGGGCAAATAAACGTATAATGAATTCATGATTTTCTTTATTTCTATAGCAAAAAAATAATTATAACCATAAAACTTAAAAAAATATATTATATAGTTTCCAGGACTGAACTAATCAGAGCCTTTAAAACAAAAAACTAACTGTCGCACAGTTTGAATTCTAATGCAAAATCATTAAAAAATTGGAAACACAGGCAGATCAATAGTTGCGAATTTTTCATGCCGTCAATACCACCGAAAAAATATGCAGAATGACCATGTAATATAGCTGGTAGATCTTTTAAGTTATCATATTGTTCATGGCTAAAAATTTTCGGAATACGAAATTGATCTTTAATCGTGTTAAAATATGAGAATTTTTAGCTAATTGATTTTTCATTATATCAAATTAAGTAGGTACTTTGACTATTTTCAATTTATATTTTATAAATTGCAGATTAATTGGGACTGATAGTTTTGTATATATTTTTAAGAAATCCGCAAATATAAGAATAACTTAATAGAATTTTATACTAAGTAAAATACTCAAAAAAAAGAATTGTAAAACTTGGTATTAATATCTGAATATTTATCTTCAAGGATATAATCGACAGATTCTTTTTTGTAATATTTGCTAAAATCCGACAAATTTAAAGTTTATTACGATAAAAGATAGCAATTTACTCAATACTATATAATAAAAAAAATAAAAGAATATACAAATCGTAATGATGCTAACAAAATAAATTTCAGAATTACGAAAAATCATGTGTACATATAAAATATCTTAACACAAAAACAGAAAAAAACCAAATATTTATTATGATTTGACAGATAATGTTAAGACTTGTACAGAAAAGAAACTGGAAAGGGGTTTATATATGAATTATCATAACAAAAATGTTTTAATTTTAAAATATATAACACAAATATTTCTAGCTTAGTACACACAGTATATATTTCGATGAACTATATCACATAAATATATCAAACTAAGAGAACCAAAAGTACTACTTGTATATAAAAAAAACATGGTTAAAACATTAAGATCTTGCAACTTTTGAAGTTTTTAAGATTCTTTTTTTATAAATTTTTATTAGAGGTTTCTATTCTAAGGTCATTTTTGACTAATTCTCGATACCCGATACAACCTCCTAATATTTATTGATGTTATAGTATTTTTATTTTATTAAGACAATATTAAAATAAAAATTTATTTAATTAGATCGAAAAGTGATAAACATATTTAAATGTGTTTTGATTTATTTTATATAGATGTAAAAGGTTAATCAATTTTTGTTAATGATGTTTTTAAGCAATTAAATAGGCATAACGTAAATTTTTGTTGGTAATAATTGCATCAAAAATATTTGGTTCGGAACTTAAAATTTTTGCTGACTAAATTTATGGTGTTAATTTTAAAAAAAATTTTAGAAAAAATAGCAATACTATTTTCAAGAATTAAAAATTCAATCTTCAAATAATACTTTAACCAATTTCTTCTTTTTAATGCATTATACTTGCCGGCACGTAAAAAACACGCCTGTCAAATAACTCATTGTGTTTCACGCACTATTTTGACTAGGTAATTTATGAAACAGATGGTTTAAAATCTATCTAAGGTGTTTAATACTTGCTTTGATCTTTTAAGGTTTGAAAACAAGTTTGGTACAATGTTTTAGCTTATGAAACAAATGATTTTATGTAAGCTATTTATAACTTAAGCAATAATTAAACATTCCATTTAAGAAATCATCTAATCGTTCTAACAAGTCTCCCGATCGTGAAGCAACTTATCCCAACCATAATGA
>AFBI03000098.1:99312-144688 GCA_000230595.3 Edhazardia aedis USNM 41457
AAGAACCAGAGTTTTTTAATATTTTTATATTTTAAATATAATTAGATTACTTCATATGCAATATTTGGGCGACTAACAATATAATTTATTGAATTTGAATTCGAAGGCGTTTTTTTATAATTTAGTTAAGTAATAACTTAATATAAACTTTAAAAAGTTTTTTTGATGATTTTTTCAAGAAACGATATATTTTTTAGAATTATTTTTGAAATGCTTATTTTCGCATTAACATAAAATAATACATTTAATTCGATTATTTTTTTTATTATAAATAAAAAATTGTACGAAAATATCCATACAAATAAAAAAAATCGTTGATATTTTTTCTGAATAATAAATTTCTATTTTTTCTACTCAATGTGTTTTTTTCATGATACAGTAACATGAATATAAAAATTTTTGAAACATACTTTTGTTTTTTCAAAATTCTAAAAAAATTAATTGCAAACAGTATGCATTGATCGAAATTTTTGGTTATTAAAATTTTTAACAAAAAAAATATTACATTAAATATTATGATAAATTTTGAAAATATAGTATAATTTATACTTTTATCGATGTAGATTTGTATTTTTAAAAAAAACTAATAAGTAAGTAAATATGCCATTATTTTATTCATTTCTTTTCTGATAGGTTTAAAAGATTACTATATATGTAATTTGGTTTAATAGGTATCTCAATAAAAAACAGTAATGTAAGTAAATACGAGTATAGCAAGAACAATATTGATGACAAATTTAAGTTAATATTGTGTTTGGAATTTAGCTAAATAGCTGTGTTTGGAATAGAACACAATTAACTACCAGCTTAAATCCAACCATTTTTTTCTCTAATTTTAATTTATCCTTAATTCACTTTACAATTTCATTATAGGTTTCAATAAGTTATTATTTCGATACCTTTCGAAGAAAAATAATAAAAATAAATAAAAGTCTTAATTGTGGTTCAAATTCGTATTCGTATAATAATAATATATAACCAACATGAATGTAGTAGTATCTACTGCACCATGTTGGTTGGGCTCAGCCGTCCCATTTTAGGAAGTGACAAATTGTTTTTTAAATATCAATTGGCAATAAAAAGGCCACAATAACTTAATAATAAAAGTAAGAGATTGAGAAAAAACACAAAAAAAATTACAATCTTGTAAGTATATTGCAAGGATTTTTATAGTGATAGACTACGATACATTTATCGGATAAGTTACTTGACTTTTTATACATTGAAGGGGTCCCTGTAATATTTTATTATTTAATATAAATTCAGAAAAATTTTGAACCACCATTATAACTAATACTTTAGATACATAAAATTGGTATGTCTAATTCTATATGTATTTTTATATATGGAAAAACATAAAAAACGCGGTTTTAAAATTCTTAATTGCCCCATTATTAATGAATGTTTTTTTTTCTTTGTAGATTGCTCATTCCATCTATATCTGCCTTAGTAATGCCCAAAAATAAATCTTTATAGAAGCAAATAAATTTTTCTTAGTATAAAATTCAAAATTCCAAAATTTTTAAATTTTTCTATTTAATGCTATTTGATCACCCTATAATGCATTAAAGACTTTTTTATATATTTCAGTAAAAAAAATTTTCTATATAGATGTCTAACAGAACTAAAAAAATTGTAATTTACGCCTTTTTCGCAAAAACATGTTTTTAACACTTAAATGAAAATTCTTTGACATTTTGAATCTATATACATTTGATGATTCTAAGGATAAATAAAGGTGAAAATTCTTCCGAACAACGTCAAACAGCATATTGAATTGCACTCTTTTAGTTTTATATGACATATAAGACAACTTTAATCTAAAAACTTGCAACATGTTGTCTATATAAAGCTAAATAATTGCATTTAATAAATGAAACAATGTGTAACAGATGTTAAAGATAAGTTAACATTAAAGTAGTCGCTTTTTATACTGTAACAGACTAGAAAACATAAAAGATCGTGTTTATAACAATATAAAAAATTGATTTATACATTTTTTAGCCATCTAAACGGCCAACTTTAAAGTATGGCATCACAAATGTTACCTTTAGTAAATTATTTAGTATTTCTACAACTAAATTTGCAAATATAATTATTTTTTCACGAAAAACAAATTATCTACAGATTTATTAAATGTTAATTTTTAAATCAAAAAGACTAAATTATCAATGTTTGATTTATGATCGAATAATGTATAAAACAAACAAGTTTAAGATTTTATCAATTTTTCGTTTGTGATATTTTTCATTACAGCAATGCCAACACTCTTTCAAGTATTATCTTGTGCATAAAATCATCTTTATGTTAGATAGTGCTGAAATAAATCTATACTAAGATCATAAATATATAATATATATTTCATAAAGATTAAACAAATTCAAATAAAATTATATAATTATTTAAGATATTCCAAAATTGGCTTAAAATTTTATTTCTTTCTATTTGGTGATAATAAAATTAAGAATTAAACTATAGATTAGTATATATACAATTGAATTTTTTTATGAAATTTTTTAGTACTAAATTTAATTCAATTTGCTCGGAATAAAATATTTATTTGTCATTTTAAGTAGAGTGTATGAACTAGTTCAATAATTAGAACAAGAAAATCATGATGCAGGGTTGAAACTTCTTTAATAATAAAGTTAGTTCAAATAAAATAAAAAGATATTGTGGCACAGGGATCCTTCTTTTACAAAAATAAGAAGTATTCAATCATTTCTTGCTCATTTTGTTTCAAAGGGAGAGCGCAAAAGAAAAAATTAATATAAAAGAAAAAAAAATGAAAGAAGGAAGAATGTATGTTTAAAAGAAGCAGAAAAATACATTTACTCTGAAATCATGGCCTATATTGATAGAAAAGAGTGTATCCTTATTCGTTTTTATAATGATAACATAAATTTTAATAATATAAATAAATATAATTCGTTTTACACGCATTTTTAAATTTATTTGCTCAACTAAATTATTTTTGTTGTAAATAATTTTTTTTGTAAATTTCAATCCAATTGTTTTTTTAAATTTTATAAAAAAAATCTTTTTTTAAGAAATATGGTTGGATGTACGGGTCCTCCTACGAGGTTTGCCCGACTTTCCATTTTTACATATATCGTAAGAATTATTCATTTACGCGATTCACTTTATTTAATAAAGCTATTTAAGCTTTTTTACTGATTTTAAAGCACCAATCACTTTTCTGATCAAAAATTATCAAAATACTTAAACTTCATATATCAATCTTATCTCGATAATTTGCACCAATAAATGATCAACTTGATTCTTTTTGATCAAAACATCGATAAAATATAGATTATTTTCTCACTGAGAAAAATTACATCCAACTATGTTAATAAATTTTTCCTTAATTATTCTAATGTATGAACATAGCTGTGGTGAAATCTAGGAATGCGATTCTGAACGAAATAATATACAAGAAGTGTTTGATGATGCGAGTAGTACCAGTTTTTATGTTCGCTTGGTCGACTTTTCTCGATCATCTGGTAAAAAACATCGTTGCAATAAAACATAAAATTTTTTGTTTTGTTTTTCTACCCATTTATTTAATTTATCCCTTGGACTATTTTTGAACTAGATATTATTAAAAGTATTTTTTTTAGAAAAAATACTTGATCCCAAATCTCAACATCAAAATTTATTTAAAGTTTGTGTCTACGGAAATGACACAACAAAGGCTTTTAAAATATCAAATATAAAATGATAATAAATATATGGCGAATAAACGAATAGATCCATATATTTAAGTGAATAAAGAATCTTACTCTATCAAAATATATCAATGCATTGATTTTATAAATAAAAAAAATAGAACCAAAATAATCATGTTTATATATAATTTATAGCTCTTCGTGTTTTATTACTGCATTTTCCTTGATACTTATAAGCATTTTAATAAACATTTCCCTTTTTTGCGCGCTTATTGATTTTTTCTTATACTCTTTCATTATTATCTTCTTATTTTCAATTAATTTGTTGGAATATTTATATAAATAAGTAGCTATTACTCTACAAACACCTACTTTTTTACACATTATAAAATAATCTAAGATATTATTTATGTAATTCGATGTAGTATCTTTTGATATTTCTGTGTCTAATAATTTTCTTATAAAGAATATTTTAAGCTCATCATTCAAATTTGAATGAAGCAAATCCATTAGCGGTGTTTTGTTTATTTTCTCTATCAAATAAAAGAATTTGTCTTTTCTGTTATTTTCAATTTTATCCCACCATTCTTCAGTAACTATTTTAAAAATTTGATCCTGCTCGTTCTGTGTTAATTTTTGCAGTAAAATGTTTATATAATTTACTTGATTCGTGAATTTTGCTAAGTTGTAGAGGCTTTCGATTAATAAATTTAAGAAAGTTAAATCTGATGTTTTATATTCCGGTGAGTTCAAGACGTGTTTTAGTGTTTCTATTTTTTCTGTATCTGGTGCGGTTATTAAATTTTGCATGTGAATGTCAACAGTCATATGGGCTAAATTTATAGAAAGTAAAAAATGTTTAAAAATCAAAAATAATGAATAGCTGAAATTTTGATAAAAATGAATATAATTAATGTAGAATATGAATAGAGCTTGGAAATTTAAAAATTTAAATATACAGGCTTTAAAGTTGTTTTTCAATTTAAGATCATTAAAATTGATAATATGTTTCAGTTGTATAATATATCAACAAAATAGCATGACAGATTGGTAAATTGTTAATTTTATTGTTTATTTTACAGGACCAATAAAATTCTGATAGAATATAAATGGATATTTTAATTTCGTAGACGTTTAAATTAATTTAACAATATTTCACAAAAATAACGATCATTCGATTAATTATAAAACGCACGTTTCCAATTTCTCACAATGTTTTACAGGAGACAATGAAATCCAAAGTGAAGAAAGATAATGATGCGTGGATCAGAACGAAAAGAGATAGCTAAATTTCAGGATTATGTAAAGGCCAAAGATTATTTTAAAGTTCGGAAGTACCTTGTTAAGTTTAACAACGATTTCAAGAATAAAACCAGCAATGAATACAGAGAAGCATTTGAGAAAGAGATTGAAATTCTCAAAATTGTAATGAAAAACGATATAAAACTTGCTTTAGCGAACAATTATCACATTAAATATGTTATGATAGAGGTTTTATCTGCTTTAGATGAAGAATTTCAAGAAACAACACGCTTTTGTATAGTTTCAAGTATTAGCAAAAAGTATTTGGATGATTTTCATTCAGCTGTTCTTGATCAGACATACTTTTACAGTGTTAATTTTATAAACAACTGTATTAGTTTTTATGAAAATTGTTTGAAAAGCATGGATTTGGCATATTCCCATTTTCCGAAAATATTTAACATTCAAGGTGAATTTACTTTTCAATACTTTGTTGAAATCAAGAAAAAACTTCAGCATTTGATTTATAATTTCAAGGTGGAAGACGAAGAAGTACTACAGGGAATGAAAATTTTATTGTCGTTTGAAATGAAATATTCGAAAAAATATTTTAGTACTTCGTGTTGTAATCCGAAACACAATTTCAATCTTTCAGAAAAAAATCTTGCTAAGTACGAACAACTTTCTTTTGCTAAAAAAATGTCAAACAATATGATTGGAAATAAAAATTTTACTTCTTTAAATGATAAGAAAAACATATATCTAAATCAGAAAAAAGATGAGATATCAAATAACAAAAATGGATTTAACGATATTTTCACTAATTTTAATTCACATAATCTAGAAGAAAACTGCCAGATTTATACCGATGAAGATTACGGTAGCGCTAACTCTGCAAAAATAATTGATATTAGATCAGCTGATATAACAGATAATTTTGAGAAGTCATCATGTGATTTTGTGAGCGATGGAAATAGCACAGATTCAAAGCAGGGTATTTTGCCAAAAGGAAATTTTATCGGTGATTACTTCAAAAACAGTGGTCAAAATTCTTACTCAAAATTCATTAATAAATCCTTAGAATATTTCAAATCAAATATAATAGATATGGAGCAATCGGATCTACAATTAAACATTAGTAAAGAAAAGATACTAAACAAAGATTTGATAAGCAAAAAACCGCTTCAATGTGTGCAAAATAACCATGGACATAAAGAACCACGTAAAATTAATTTTAAAAGTTTTAAACAAGAATATAGCAATCAGAAACAAAATATTAAAGAAGAATTTAATGTCAATAAAATTGTAATTAATCATGAAAATCTTTTGCTTGGCGATGATCAGCTAAATTATGAAAATGACAACAATGAATTAATAACTTATAAAGATGAATTTTTTAATTCATGTATATCAAATAAGAGTAACGAGATTAGTCATGATTGGAAAGAAACAAATAAAGACATTTTGTGTTCAATTCCGCAGGATGATGAAAACGAAAAAGCCTGTTTATATGAGAAGTCAGATGAACTTTATTTGAAAATTGAAGAGAATCATGGTTTAGAAGATAATAACCAAGATATGCCAATTTGTGAGAAAAGCAACATTAATGAAGTCGTTAAAGATACAATTCCTGAAGAAATTTTAATAGATAAAAATCTTGACTCATGTCATAAAGAAAAGGAAAATGAAGATATCAAAAATAACAACAATATTATATTAACTGACAAACAAGAAGATATAAATCTAAAATCTCTGAATATTCATTCTTTGCGTTCAAAGATGGTAAAAGAAGATTTGAAAAAATTTGCAATAAGAAATATTTGCGAACATAGAAAAATGCTTTCAAGAATTTTTATTCCATACGTTGATAAGTATATCAAGGATATAACAAAAATACTCAAAAAAAAACAAACCGCATTAGGAAAACACGAATACAAAATTTACGTAGCTGTTACAGAATTTTTTAATGAAATAGGTGACATATTTAACAAAGTTAAATATTTCGGTGAAAGTAATGCTCTTACATCTTTTATAAAAGAAACTGATCAAATACTTGCTAAATTGGTTGCGACATTTCCAAAATCGAAAGAATTTATAGATTCGTGTGTGACTCTGAATACATTGGTTTATACCGAAACTACATTCAACGATTTGATAGAAAGAATTGTCGAAAATAATGGGCAAGTACATGACAATATTCAAGTTTATAAAGATATACGAAAGATCGAAGCTGTAGAATACCATTTTTTAGAAGATTTTGTTAGAAGCTCTCTCACAATTAACCATCTAACTCCAAATCCAGATTTTGCAAACCAAATATTTGTTTTCGTTAGAAAAAATTTACATGATAATGAACTTTTAGATATTAACGAAGAGGTCCTGTTATACTTAGTAGAAACAATAATTTCGCATCTTTTTACACAAATTCTTTCTGTTAAACTGAATACGACTGTCGCAAATAGTTTATTGGATGAATTTATTAATTTGAAAATGATGTTATTAGAGTTTATCAAAAAAGTGCCCTTATCTGCTATAATTGAAAATTATTTGCGAATTTTTTTAGTAGAACCAGTAGAAATAGAGCTTTTTGTTACAAACTTCATTAATTTTTCTAATGGAATATTTTCATTCTCACAGATTTTAAGAATAATTGATGATAGTAGCAATAATGTAAAATTGTACTTAGAATACAAGAAAAGATTAAAATCAAATACGCCAACTAATATTTGAAATTTTATCGGATTTAGATTCTAAACAATGTTGAAATTTTTAAAATAATTTAAAAAATAATAAAAAATAGCTATTGTATGAATACTTGAATATGAGGAATAAGCTTGTTAACAATATGTATATGGTATTATCATCAAAAATATAACATATATCAGTTCAGATGTCATAACAACAATACTATGCATATCATTTAGAGTGATTTATATAATAACGTATGTTATATTTTTTTATTTTTGTGAAAGTAGATACCAAAGCTATAATATTTATGCGATTTTTTAACAGATTACCAAAGATATTTTTTGATTAAAGCTTAAATTGTAATTTTAATTCTTTGGTTAAACAGTAGAAGACAGATCAATTCTTAAAGCCACAAAAAAATAGAATAAATTGATGTATAACAGACCTCGGATTTTTTTTGTCTTTTATATTTTTTAGCAACAATGAACAGTTTTTTTTATTTCATCATACTAAATATTATAATGGAAGAATATTAAATAAAACGCAATAGAATTTTCTTCATGCAACTGTTTTAAATAGTTGATAATAAAACAGCGGATAGAAAAAAAACTCATCAAAAAAGAAGAAATACGAGAATAAAAACCTAATAACACATAAAAACCCTTAATGCCCATAATAAAGATTTTACTTTCAGTAAAAATTCAAAATTTTGGCTTATTTTTCAATTAAATAGCTATTTCAATTTTTAACTTGATTCCACAGTATTCTTTATGTGTTACTACTAAAAGGGATGTTGTGATCACCCTACACGCCTCTTAAAATTATTTTTTCAAAATTCTATCATGCCATATTAGGTCTATGCAATTGAAAGTTAGTAAAAATACATTTTTTCTAAATAATCTTATTTACATCTGATAGAAATAAACTAAAAATATTCAACAGATATTTATATGATCACTAAATGTTCAAAAATGTGTACTATGATGTCACTAGTTCTTGATAAATAAAATAAAAAGAAAGTTTTCCGTAATTAATATCTATTAGAATTTAAGAAAAAATTTTTAATTCGTTGTTATTTACATTTTTAAACAATTAAATGTCTATTAAAAAATCAGAGCCACAAACACAATGACCAAAAAAGTTGAACAAATTTTATCTTTAGCAATATCCTAAATGAGAAAAATTTGCTTGATTAACACTTTTATTTTTTTGCGATTTTATAATTTTTGTACAAATAACTATTGAAGCGTCAATCATTTAGAATCAATTAGGTCTGATTCTTTCGGTTTTTACTTTAAAAACGAATTCTATAATTTAGACTTTAATTTAGACCCTGAAGAAAAATGTAGAAAAATGTAGAAAAATGGTCAGCAAAAGTAAGTATTCAATAAAAAAACTGTTTGCAAAGGTTTTAGTCTTTCAATTATTAAAAGCGTGTATTTACCTTATATTAATAACACCAGTTTCACTTCCCACAATAATATATGTAATAATAAAAATAAAATAAAATTGTTCGTCAAACAACTTTTTTAATTCATTAAAAAAATATTCAAATATTACTATAAAACAGCTATAATAAATTATATTGAAAAAAAAATAAATATAATAATGTGAAATAAAAAAATTTAAAGTCAAGAAAATATTTTGTAAATATCTTTTTCTTAACATTCAGACATTTTATAGTTAACTGATCAATTTAAATATCTTCTTTATAATTTTTCTAAAATTTTCATGCTAATTAATTGATAACATCAGTTGATATATAGCTCTGTAAGCGAGATAAAATCTAGATGCGTTGAAGAAAATTAGAAATGATGATAAAAAAAATAAATATTTGTGTTTTTTATTAATGTCAAGTCTATTTTATTTGTTAATAAATCAGATATAAAGGTAGAAAACTTAAATAGCTCATGTATTCATAAAATCTAATTAATAAAGATATTTGATTGATTTTGATAAGGTTGCTTTTAAACAAACAATTTTTTTATGATGAATACGGTGTTTACATACGAATTTTTTTGGTGAAGGATATAATAATTTATTGATCAATTATATAATTATTTCTACTGAAGGATCTAGTTTAAGGCAAATAATACTTTTAAGAGTGTAAATGAAAAAATAAATAAACATATCGAACTTTTGTTTACAATAATTTGGAGTTGTTTTTAATTCAATCAAAACTGATTTGTTTGTCATCTTCTGGTTTATTACTGGTTATATAATTTATTCAATCACCATATTATTTTATTACTCTCTTCTGAGGTTGTAAAAAAATAACAATGTGCTTTTGAAGAGAATATAAACATTAATTGGATAAATAATTTTATACTTATAGCACTTGGTTCATATTCATCTACTTTACCGACAAATATTTGCATCAATAAAAATAAAATGTCAAAACAGTTGCTAGATGTATATTTCTAATTAAGATTCTGAAATTTTAAACTAAAATTTGTTTCTAATACACGCCTATTGGACAAGTAAATGATGGATAAATTGGATTTTTCAACATAAAGTTTTTAATTCTCTTATTATTATATCTTTTCTGAACAAAATTGATCTAATAAAATTGAAATTTAAATCTTATAAAATTTTAACGGTTTAAATTTCAAAATATAAAATTTGTGTTTCAATAATCTATCTAATAATTCATGTTATAATTTTCCTGATATTCTAACAAAATTCTGTATTTTTCACTGTTATTCTTAATCTCTTGATTTTTTTACTATTATTTGTGCAATTAAATTTTTGAAATGCAATCAAATTTTTATTTATTAAATAGATGGCGAATAACTGGCAATTTTAAAAAAAGTATAAAATGATTAATTTAATGCTTTTGTTGTATTTTTATATATTATAATGAAATCTCGTTTATAAATTTTTTCTTATTTTTTTTATAAATTACCATGAATAAACTAATAATAGGAGCTCAAAAAAATTGTTTTCTTATCAATTACACACAATTTATAAATAATGATAAAAAATCTTTAGCAAAAAAAATATAATATTGCTTGATATTAAAGAACCCTGATCAAATTATTTTTTCACAAAATTTTTACATTTATATTATACAGATGAAAAAAAAAATTTACTTTTATCAATTTGATATTAACACCGTATCAATCGATTAAAATTACACAATTCATGCCTGGCACAATAGTCACTATTAATGTGGTATTTATGGAACCGTTACTTTACGAAATCACCAACCTGCTTGGGTTTCAAGGTTAACGGTTGAATTTACTAAAAAAATTTTACCGGGAATAGTCTATTTTTACGGGTTTTTACAAAGAAAATAAGGTTTCTTTGTGATATATATTTATATTATATAACATTGAAACTTGATACATGGAGAAATATGAATTGATGCTAGTTTTATATCACAATATGCATTTTATAATTAAAAAAATATTTTTCTTTATAAAACAATTTTTTGTTTTAAATATATAAATTATATACTCAATAATAGATGAAATTGCTATTTGAACATATAAGAATCTAATTGCATAAACATTCATTTTATTTACATCATTATATAATTATCAGTAGAAATTACAAAGTTTGTGAGATTGCTTTTTATTTATAAATTTTAAAAAGTTTTTTCTAGTATTAAGTACCAAAAAACTAAATCCAATTTCAAGATATTTTCATATCATTTTAAAATGAATTCTCCTCTCAAGTTTCATTTTTTTGTTGAAGAAGGATCAATGAAATTGATTAGTTCATATAACTTTGTATAGTAAGTTTAATAGTGCTCTATAGACATAAAAAAGAATAAATAAAATAAATTTATTATTCCTACTTTTAATGTACAAAGAAAACTAGAAAGAAACGGTGATTGTCGTACATTTTATTCTAAAAGCAGCGATAAAATATCAATGTTATGCTTGATGGATATTGTTATTTTCCCCATTATTTGTGTCTTTAACGTAGCACTTGCTTTAATCTTTATTTTTTATCGTAATTGAATTAGGAAAAAATATTGGTCTGAATATGTGTTTTTATATAAACGTAAATCATTTTTTTCTAGATAATAAATTTTATTAAATGTTTCAATTTATCATTATCTGACTTGTCTGCTGATTAGTTACAAATCAAAATTCAAATCAATTATATAAATTTTCATATTTTTAAAATATTTGGTTATAAGATAATTGTTAAAAAACCTCTTTTTGTCTAAATAGCATTTATATCATACTAATGTGCTTTTTTAAAGTGGTGTTTTCAAAAAAAAACAATAGATGTACCTATTTTTTTATGTTTCATATGCTTCGATTTTTTTCTGATTCAATAAAATTTGAAAATCTTCCCGATGAAAAAACCAAAGTAAAAAGTTTTTTGAGCTTATTTACAAACAACATAATACAATACTGAATGGTGCTAAAATATGTTTTTTTGTTTTTTTACGTTACTTGCGATTATTTTTGTTTGCTCTAAACTTAATGCTAAAACCAAAAAAGCATTGAATAAACCTTATATTGCTCAAAACATTGTTTAAATTTATATTATTGTGTTTATTTTGATTTTATTCTAATTCAATCCTCGAAAAACTTTTTTTAACATATCCAGAATAATTTTTTCTTGTATTATTCACTTATATTGTATAATATATTGAGATAACTACATATTTGGTAAGATTAAAAAAGGCATATAAGAATAAGAGATCATAAGAATAATTATATTGAAAAAAAGATTTCAGTATAGTTTAATATAAAAAAAATACTAAAAAATTTAAATTTGGCCTAACGCATAGTTTCATTTCGCAAGAATCAATATAAAATTTTTATTTCAATTTCATTTACAAAGAAAAAATGTTTTTCTGTGTTTAAATCAGTTTAAACAAATTATACGTAATAATATGTGTTAAATAATATTTTTATAAATTTTAAAAACCATAAAAAACCATGCTTTCTTTTGACTTTATAAATCTAATAGATAACATATGAATCTAGATTTAATGGCAAAATTATACTATTATTTAATTTAATTAAACATTTATTGTTTTATTCATGGTTTGGGTCCACAAATATATGTTTTTATCCGCTAAAAAACAGTAATTTTGCTGTGATATAATCTTAATACATATATTTTTTTCTGTTCTTAATTTAAAGGCCATCTTAATTAGATCGTTTTGATGTTAAATATATTATAACAAACATATTGTAAAAAAAGTTTTGTAGCGTTTAAATTGCCTAAAATATTTATTTTTTACCAAATATGTTTTTTCAATTTTCAATATGACATGAAATATTAATAATTCAATATTGTGTTTTTTAGTTGATATAAAAATTTACGTAACGCATCTTTTCTTAAAAAAAATAATATTAATTACGCTATTTCTGCAAAATTATTAAAAAAGATTTAAAAATGTATAATGACAGTAAAATATCGTTACTTAGTACAAAAACCCAATTTTTTTGATCACGTAATATCTCATTTGGCTAGTTTTGATACCAAAGTGAAATATTGATAATTGTATAAACAATTTTCAAAATCAAAATATCTAGTATGCAAATATTTCTCATACCATTCTTTCTATTTTAAATATTTGTGGTTTTTTGGGATAAGAAAAATCACCAAAATTTTTTATTAAATGTATAATAGAAAAAAAGAGAGAACGTATGCAAAAATAAAATTATTAGTAAAATTATTAATAGTGAGACATGTATTAATTACAGTGAAGGTACTATTAATACTAGCTTATATATTAACGTTTTACACAAGCGGGATGCAATAAACATTATTTAAAAAAAATAAACCAAACAAAAACCTTTAGTATATCATAAAAATACAAAAAATTAATGTCTTTCATTTTCATAGGTAAACTAAAAATAATTTTTTGAGCATGAATCAAACGAACCAACTCTTAATTCGCAAATATCTTCACCAAATGTTTATAATATATAAAAAAGCTATTAGAACACATTAATTTTTCGATAACTTTTATATGTTTTAAATTTTATATGTTAATTGCAACGATATAATTATTATTCAATAGAATAGTGATACTTTTGAAAATTGAAAGGTTTTAATAAAAATCTCTACATATCCTCAAATTAAGCCAAATATATTATTAAACAGAACTGTGATGATATTCCTCAGACGGCGAGTCTTCACGAATATCTTGGTTGTTCGAAGTTTGAGATTTTTTTTATGTATATAATATGAAATTATAGTAACAAATATGTTCTAATATGTTTCAAAAGAATTGAAATTTTTTATTATCAGTTATTATATATATTAAAAACACTCTTAACACTTCCTTTTAATATATATTGTTAACTGATACCTTCTTTTGTTACAAATGTTTATAAAAATATGTATATATATAGATGGGTTAATCAAGTATTCTTCTGAATAACCTATCAATCATTCCCTGTTTTCGTAATAAAAGACCTTAGCCTCACAAATGTTGCACTTAAACCTTTTAGCTGATGATCCGTTTTTTCTCTCATAAAAAAATAATAAAAATCCGAATTTTTTGATCATCAATTTGTAAATGGAAAGGAATTGTCAATTTTTTAAAATTTAAGTTTCACCGAATAAAGATTTACAAGACGAAATTTATATTATTTCATAAAATGAAACTGAATAAATGATAATGTAGACTATCCTATGGCCCATAATATAGTAAAGAAAAAAAAGACAAGAGAAATTAATTTAACTATGATATTAAAGTCTTAAGGCACTCTTAAACATGTAGACTATTGTTTTTGTTTCGATTTATAATTTTTATTATTGCTTTTCATATTTATGTCTATCTTATTTTGTATATACATATATAATTTAAGCTTGTTTTCGAACAGCATCATTTATACATTTGGATTATGTTTAATCTAGACGAGAACACAAAAAAATGCTTTATCGATTGTTTGTGTAACTTCAGACGAAGTTTTTTGTGATATGTAACCTGGATCAACATTATCATCTACACATCACAGATAAATTAATAATAATATGAAAAGAACAAAATTGTGCTATATAAAAAGAATTAAATAATGCCTAATATTAAAAGGTCGATATTAGACTTTTGATACAAAAATTGAAGATTTTTAAAACTTAAATAATAAAATGGCACAATGAAAAAAGATACTATTTTGTAAATAGATTAATAAATGATAAAAACATACCAATCTTTGTTTTTAGCAAGAGATGAGAGTAAAAAAGAGATAATTATATAAATAAACGACATTATAAGGAATATATGAAACGTATTATAAAATGTACAAAATTAAAAGCAAAAATACTTTTTAAATAGATGTTTTTTGCTTGAAGTAAGATATATAGTAAATAAATGATCTATGAATCATCAAATTTTTAATCACGTATATTCTCGTAAATTTTTAGAGTCTTTAATTCAAGGTCTTTCTATATATACAAGAATTGTGCTTTCAAAAGTTCAAAGCCTTAAAATCAATGTGGGAAATCGTATATTTGACGTGATAAGAAGACAAAATTATGATACAATAAATGAAATAATGAAGTGCTAAATGTAAAAATCAAAACAAGATGATGAAATGAAAAACTTTCAAATAGAAATAGACATTGAAATAATTACAAAAAATTATTTACTATTCATCGAAATACATCTCTTTTTACAAAGAAAATTTAGTAAATCCGAATCAGCTAAATAAATATTCCAGATCATATGTTTAAAAACAGAATATTTATGATTTAAAAAATGATCATTTTGATAAGGAAACATATTTTTCAATAAGAGAATTTTCAATTAGTACAGTCTCTTTAAAGTTTAAAGTTCCGGTATTAAAGATAATGGAAAAATTCAATTAAAAAAAAATACATCTTCTTGTAGCCTACTATGCATTATAGCAGCCGAAGATTAAGAGATATCTAAAACTCTTTGCAAATAATGCTTTACAAACCTTGGATCACACAATTACTGTTTAATGTGAAATTTGTGTTGTAGAAAAAAGCATGAAAATAACATTTTCGTTATGAAGAATATTAAATATCAGCTATTTTTTTAAGTAATTTCTTGACAAAAAAAGAAGTTATTTAAAGCTTTAAGAAAGGTTTTATTGAAATATATGGTTCCAATGGTACATTTAAAATTAGAAATGTAAATAATTTAATATTAGAATCTGAATCAAAACCATTTAAATTTTTAGGAGAGAATATTATTAAAAAATCTTATTAATGTTACATAAATCAAATGAAAGAAACAGAAAATTTTTTTTACAAAGGTGGCACTAGGATAGAATAAAATAAACGAAAATATGTGAGTATTGCATATAAAGGTTTATAAAATACCTATGAAGTATATTGATAGTATATTGATGGTGTATAAAATTAAAAAAAGACTATTTTGTGATAAATTTAAAAAAAACACTCGGATTTTAAAATAGCTTTACGTTCACATTGAAAAAGAAATTTAGATTAAGAATTTTGATATATTAACGACAAACTGATTTTTTTATTGAATACTTAAGAAAATTACCAAATAATTTTACCAATTCAGATTACTAAAAATTTATAAAATATTTAATCCTTTAGATATAACAAATGTTATGATCAAATTAGAATAAATGAGAAAATTAAGTGTTTTCCGAGTTTTTGTTGTATAAAAAATATTTTGTATAATATTATGTACAAAATAAATTTAAATATGGATAAAAGGGTTTTCAAAACTTCATCAATGAAATTCTAAAAGAAATAAGAAATATTTTCGTTTGCTATTTACGAGATTGTCATTTATTCTTGCAATCAATATAATCGCAATAAATTTTTATTGTATTTTTTAGAAAGATTACATTAGTATATGATACACATTATCTTTTATATTTGCAATATTGTAAAAAAGAAATTGAAAATTGTGGATATATCATTAATAAAGTGTTTGGTATTTCAGTGGAAAATAAGTAAAAACCATGTTATTATAAGAAATGTTCAAAGCAACAAAAATATTATAAATAATAAAATAAATGAATGACATTGGGCTTTTTACCTGGATGTTAATTAAAAATTTTAAAATTACCAAAATGCTATAAACTACAACAAAAAAAACATAAACATGGTTTATTATACGCTAAAATAGTATATTAAACAATTAAAGAACTATTAGAAAAAAGCATTTTTAGGTTTTTCGATATTATTCTTAACACGTCCTAGCGACTGATCACAAAAATTAGCAGGTAGGTTTATAAAAAGTAGATTCCTAGAAGACAATGCTTGTAAGCGATATTTATGAAAAGATTTTAGCTTGACTTTCTTGTATTATTATCACCTATTATTCTTTTTACCATGGGTTAGGATATTTTTTATATTTAAAGATGCATTAGAAAAAGAGAAATCATGGTGATTTAAGTTAGCTTGCAAAGATAAGTCTGTAGAACTTGCACTTGAAGCGCTTATTCGCATGATTCATTACACTTAAAGTTGGATTTGGAGTTTCTTAATGAGAACATTTTTCCATGTTTATTGGTTAAAACAATTATTATCTTTGTTGCCTATCAAAATCGTATGATTTTACGTTTTTTTAACGTTTTGTTTGATTAGTATTTTCAATCTTAGGTTAATATTGAAATGAATAAGATTTATTCGACGTTTTTGATTGGTTACGTAGATCACAAAAAAACAAAAATAGCTTTAGATAAATAAATATAACGACTAAAAATGTTTTTTTAAAAACTAAATGATTCTTATAATAGTAAATGATATAATTTATTTTAGAATGCGATGTTTTTAATTGCTAAAATGGCGGTGTACTAGTTCGAAAAATATGGCGTAACTGATATAAGAGTTATAATTATACATTTTAGAAATTCGTTATGCATTTTATATAAAGAAATATATGCAATATTGCGTAGTCTACTGCTTTTAAAACAAATAAGTCGGGAAATGTTGCAATTGTACATACAGATTGAAAAGGTGTATTTTTAAAAATTTAAGAATAACAAAAAGAAAAGAGAGATAGGAAGTATGATATCTTGATTTAAATGTTTAAATGAAAACAGTTTAAGGCATAAAATATGCGTTGGCAGACACTCTAAGCAGATGTAATTCATGTTAATCTTACAATAAATATTACAATTATAAAGATCATATAATTTTTAGAAATAAGTATTGTAATTATATACATAACTAAGAAAAGCTACGATTTTCAAATGACTGTTGGGAGGATTATGTGAGAAAAGGTAAATTGTTGGATTGAAGTTGTTGTATAATAAAAAATTATTGGTATTTATTATTGATAATATTGTTATCTATCAATAAATATGATAACTATGACAATTATTAAAATGATATAGTTTTTTATTATATAACTAAATTTGATTGATGGAAGCTGCAGAATGTTATTGGTAAGAGTCTGAAGACTTTATCAATAATAAAGTAGTTTATTGGTGAAATTATAATTATATGTACTGTAAATGAGCAATAGAATAAATAAACATGCCTTTTAGAAAAAATAATTATATTTTCAGTTTTGATCAGACTCAATTATTCAACATAAATAATGATCAAGAAAATCCTAGTGAATATTTTATAAAGTGTTTTAAAACACAAAATTAAAATGAAACCAAAAACACAAACAAAAAATTTGGAATGATCATGAATTTTTTAGTCAATATTTTTTAACAGAGTTTTACAACAAAAAATCAATATAAATCAAAATCACAAACAAAAGACTTGAAAGGTTTTTTAATATATTTAAATTAGTATATTTTATTATAAATACGATATAAAGGTGTATATTAAACATTTAAAATAAGTAAAAGAAAAATTTAAATAACAAAAAATATCAGTATAAAATTTGTAATTTTTAAAAACTCTTTTATTTGTATATTTTTTTGATCTATTTCAACGAATATTAAAGAAGATGTATTAATACAAAAATTGAATATTTTTTCTACAACAGATGTACGTTCATTAAAACAAAAAACGACTTAGTAAAGAATTTGACAAAATGCAAATCGTCAATAGGTTCAAAAATTTTTTTACATAATTGAAATAACATATAAAGCAAAAAGATACAACGAAAAATAATTAAAAATGAAGCCTTTAAAGAATTTTTAACAAGGAATATAAAGAATAAAACACAATTTCCTTACTATTTGCAAAGTATACTTGCAAAAAAATTAATAAGCAAATTAAAGAAACATTTTATATATTCAAAAATCACGATATTCAAGATATTATAAAGATTTTCTAGAAAAAATCAATTATAGAATGTATAAAGTCAAAAAAATATTGACATAAATTTATGAATGATAAAAATCTTTTTGATCTGAATAAAAAACATATAATATGTTAAAAAAATAGAGATTTCATCAATAATCAAAAACATTTGAAAAAACTGTATTTTAGAATGTAACAAATGGTGATAAATTTTGATAAAGATTTTAAAAAAATTATATGAACAATACTTTAAAGCAATCATGTAAATATAAAAATATTATTCTTGGAAAATTGGAAAAAAATTTTTAGATTACTTTTAGTTGAACAAATTGGAAAAATGTATCACTGGATAAAACCATATATTGACTAAACTATATAACCACATAAAGTTGTAAAGCTTGGAAGAAGCCAGAATGCGATACTTCACAAAATTACAAATTTTAATAATTTGCATAAGATGTTTTTAATTATGCCAAGTATGGTATTAATCAGAAATCATAAAAATATTGTATTTTGTGGTACATTTTAAAAATGAAAACGCATTAGAAATATTTATTGATTCAACTTGTACCATACATAATAATATACAATAGATTGTCAATAATACGAGAATTGGCAAAAAAAAAACAAAACAAAAAATATATAAAAACGTGAATGCAAACATTAAAAAATAAATATAAAAAAAACACCATTCTTCTCGTTTTATTTAAATAATAATAAAAGTATTAACAATAGCAATATTTTAGAATTATATTAGAAATTACAAGAGTATTTTATATACAAAATTTCAAGATAATTTTTTTCACAAACACTCTATTCCTGGAACATTATTTGATCTTAATTTTTTTTATCAATATATTTTAGTTAAATATTAAATGTTTCCGAGATGTAAGTAATATCCTAAATTAAAATATATAAATTTCCTATCTAAAAAAATAACAGTATCGATGAATTAATTTTTGTTGAATTTTTTTCATGTAAGAAAAAAATTTATGTAGTTTTTCTTATTAAATTTTGATTTAGAAAAATTTTGTTGGTTTGTGGAATAAAAACTTGCCGAACACACTTTGTAGCAAGTGTGCATGGCGCAAGAAGACGTTGAATATCGCTTAGTTATTTGCTATGTATGATTTATTTAACTTTGGTGGAAGATCTGGACCGGGCAATGCCTGCGGTCTTGGTTTGAGGCTGAAATGGATGCACTTTTATAATACATATTATATCACCATGAATTCATTGTGGGGTCAATTTAAATAGACAAGAAGCAGGGAATTTCAGGTGGGAACTTATTCTATCAAATTTATACATATAAGTACCCCTTTAAAGTAGTGGTAAACCACAAAACTCTAAAATTCTTTTTATAAGTGTGAATATTTGATAAATGTATTTATTATAAATAATTTAATAATGAAAAAAGTAATTTTATAACATTACATGTTATTTTGTGCAATATTTGATGTGTTGCACAATAATTGTGTATAAATTTCGATAAATCTAATTTTAGACACATCTTTTTTTTTGTCTTTTTTTGATATTTTACACTTTAAATTTTTTATAATTTCTTAAATCTACTTTAATATCAAAAATGTTTTTAATTTATATATATATGTCTAAGATCTTATAAATTGTCCTATAATGCAATAAATTTATTTAGAAATAGATAACAAGTACATTTTAATTTGGTTTTTTTGATTTTTGCTTAACATTTCGAAAAAATAGTAAAACTTCTTTAATTTCTAAATAAAAATGGTTATCAAATCGATTTGAAGATTTTCTATTAAATATACATTTTCAACACATTTCTATTTTAAGATATAATTATTGAAATACATGATGATTTTTATTTATATTAAACTAATAGAATTTTTTAAAAAATTGATATAAAAACTATAATTAAAAAGTAAATTAGATGTTTAACAACCAAAAATTTAAAAGTTGCTGATATTTTATTTATTGGTTAATATTAATATATTCAAAAAATCGTGCTGGAAATTAATTTTTAGATATAATATATGACAGTAGAAAAATTATTTATCTTTTTTTGTGCTGTTAATATCACTTATTTCATCTGCGCGAATATCGCCTTTTACTTTTCCTTTTTTAACGAACGAAATGACCATTTTGATTATGAAGAAGCTCCAGGTGAGATTCAAAACGAGCAAAAAGATGAGCGCAGTGATTTGTACAACAAATTGCCATTTTATTCCAAATGTGAAAGCGAAGTAAATTGCAGGAAAAACCACGAAAAACGGGTAAACAAGACATCTAGTCGTTATAAAAACGGAAGCGAAGACAGTGAATAGCAAATCGGCGATTTTCTGATATTTTAAGTAAAAGCACAATTTAGCTAATTCCATGAAAGGATCTGATAAATCGTGCAAAATCATTATAGAAACGCCGTACCGCAAAAAGTTATTGTGGTATGAGAATACAATCAAAATTATTGTGCAAATGTGATGAGATAGCATTTGATAAAAGTCCGACATTCTTGGTTCGTAGAAAAGGAAAATTATTGATGCTATGTAGTAAGAAACTTCGATGTAATAGTGTGCAAAAACAACAGTTGGGATTACATTATTTTTCCATGTGAGGGTATATTCGAAGCATTTGAAAATCCAGTCTTGGCCGCACATATAAGAAAGTCCAAAAAGTGCAAATGTAAAATATATAGCCAATCTATAAAGCGATCCGAAGAATTTTTGTGAAACTTTTTGTTTGTCTGCGTTTGAAAGAGATGATTTTCTTAGCAAGTTTTCTGCTATGTTTTTTATCAATGTGCTGCGTACGATTGTGTATAATATTATCAGGATCAGTATGATGGGAATGTCAATTGGTAAACATACGTTAGAATCGAAGTTGCGTGTATTCCATTCTTTCTTCATTTTCCGTGTGTGGAGGAGTATTGTGACTTTTTTTAAATTGATTTATTTTTATTTTGTAAATTGACCAATGATAATAAAAGCAGTTTTCTGAAAAAGGGGGAATTAAAGAGATTAACAAATAATTTTTAAACAATATATTCATTATTTTTATCAGAAATTTTGATTATTATGAGTTCAGAAGACTATTGTGGTTTTGTTTTATTTTAAATTTGAAATGATTTCTAAAAGTCAAAAAACGTTTTTTTTTATAAATTGTGAATTGAAAACCCATTTCTATAAAAGATATAAATAGATGCTTAAAAACTGTTTTATTTCTTAAAATATTCTAATAAAATATTTACATCTTCTTATTTTACCAGTCAAAAATCAAAACCTTTTGCGTTATTACGAGATTAGTACAAAACACACAATTGTGACACCTTTCAATCAAAAAGTATTTTTACAATTCATTTGTATACAGACCAGGCACTTTTTTATAAGAAATAAGAAAGAGTAAATCTGTTAATGAAATGATTTATTTAAGTAAAACTTGGTTTAAACAATTATATATTTTCTTCAGGTGTTTCTATAATATTATTTCAAAATAGAATCAGTTGATAATTACGAATTTATTGGCTTTTTGCATCAAATTATTTGTAAAAATAAATAATCAAAAGTGCATTTTATAAAAAAATTAATCTATGAATATAATGGAACACACCAAAAATTTGCATTTTACTGCCTTGTTCCCAATAAAAAGAATGAATTATTTTAAAAGTAAATTCATTGAGGAAGTATCTTTTTTAAAATAGAAAGATGCTCCAAAACAATTTTTTTATTTTTGTGTATTTAAAGTGTTTCGTTCAACTTTTAAATTTCTAATAAAAAACCACAAAGCTTTAAATAAGACTTTTTGACAACTTTTATTAAAAAAAATATTAATTTATAAAATGTAACATTTTTTTGCAATTCAAAAATACGCAAGACAAATAATAATAATAATACTATTAGTATTGAAAGGTAATAAGTTTTTATTGCTTTTGAAGTTACAAAAAATCGTTTGTTTTACATTATTTGATCATTCAAACGTTTTATATTTTTAAAACGCAATTCTTTGGTTTTCTTTTGATTATTTTTCTAAAAATTTTTTTTCTTTATTAAATAGGTAAATTAGTAAAGAGACAACAATAATTTAAAGATTACACATTTCGAATATTGCACAGGTTTATATTTACATTCAGACCAACGTTTTCTTGAAACATGAAATTTTATAATCAACTAATCTTCAAATTTTTAATGTTTGAATTTAAAAATTTAAGGAATAAAGCAATTCAAGAAAGTATTTGCTATTTAAACCTACAAAATTAATGCCGTAAACACGAAAAGACTACTATTAAAACATTAAAACAGGAAGTTTTTCCAAACAAAATTAAAAAAAATTCAAAAACTACGGTATTTAACATTTAATTGATTTTATTCTTTCATATTAGAGCAATTAATAATCAGAAATAAAGTTGTAGAATGCGAGCATGTCGTCATTCTCTTCCTCATACTTGTAAATATCCTCGCTGTTGAACATTTCCTCCTCAGTTATGTACGTTCTCCACGATTTATAAAGGCGTCTTTCTGCTTTGTATTTCGGTCTCAAAAACTTCAGTATTTTGCTTTTTAGTGACATCTTTTCCTGCTTTAGAATTTCAGATCCAAATTTATTCTTTTTTTCATTGTATTAAACACAAATCATTTTTGATAAATTTGTTTCACAAATTGAAAATGATCTTTTTATAGATAAATTTATCGATTTTTGTTAGTTCTCGAATTTTGAAAAGCAATTTTACTGGTTTCTAAATTTGCCGCGTTTCTTTCTTTGTGAAAAGCTGACTTTAAGAAAATAAATGTGTTCGTTTGGAACTTAATTAATTTAAATGCGCAAATCAAAAAATATTATAAAAAAAAACATGTTTTCACTGTGTTTTTTGTGTCAAAATTTGAAACAAGTCAAAAACACAATTTTTGTATAAGAATTAATGAATAATTTTTATTTTGGAGTAAATGTAACTAAAA
This sequence comes from Edhazardia aedis USNM 41457, assembly GCA_000230595.3. Lineage (NCBI taxonomy): Eukaryota > Fungi > Microsporidia > Culicosporidae > Edhazardia > Edhazardia aedis. The sequence continues at coordinate 122,972 of AFBI03000098.1, forward strand.
AGTAAAACATTTTAATACATAACTGCTTTACATTTCAATATTTTGAGTATCTATGAAACGATAAAATTGAAATTAAAGTAAGGGAAAATATTAATTTATAAATATTGAACTTTTTAATATAAATTTTATATCATGAAATGGTAAAAATTCAAACAAAAAGAACAATATTCTTTTTAAAATCTTAAAGTTTTGTCTAACATGAAAATTCATATTTAATTTTAGTAAAATAGTAAATCATGCATGCATTTGGAAATTGAAATAAATAATATAATTTAAATGTTGCTAATTATAATAAAAAAAATCATATTTTACAACATAGTAAGCCAAAATATTTATTTTCGCATGTATCTTGAGAGATAATAGTAAAAACATTACAGTTTCTTTCATTCTTTTTTATCATCGATCCTTTATTTGATTTAGTAATTCGCATACCAATAATTATTAGAAAATAGAACAATTGGTCAGTTTTGAACCTTTCAAAAGCTTTTGAAATTTTATTGTAACTCTCTATGATAAAAAAACATTTAGGTGGTAATATTTTGATATAATCGTGTTTTTATAAATGAATTACTTATAGCTAAAACAAAAATTGCTGAAGTTTATTAAATATTTATGAGAATACTAATTTTTAAGATTCTTTTAGATTTTTTTTGAAAGATTAATCTTCTGGTCTGTTCAATAATACTTTCAAATATGAAAATCTATAAGTTTTTTCAAAATTAAAACTAATTATAATTTTGTTTAGGTTTTTTCTTAAAATTTTAATTTATGAATATTTTTTTGATATTTTAAATTTTAAAACCTAAATAAATTGCTAGGATAATCATCAAATATATTTAAAAAAAAAGGATTTTTTGCAAACAAAAATCCATATCAATCTGTTTACTTGTTTTAAACATAATATTTCAAAGATAATATTTATGATTTCTTCAATTTGTATTATAAGTTGCAATGCAAACGTTAGAAAAATATTATATAATTAAAAAAAATAAATCAAGAAGAATTATTTCTAAACATCATATTGTGACAATAATTAGCTTACGCTTTTAAAAAGATTCTTTAATATATGAATAACAATAATATTTTAAAAGTATAATTAAATTTAGTTATGTTGTTGACCCGGTATTCACAACACAAAAATGCTTTTGATGAAAATTATAACATCATTGTAAGATTATACTTCTATAAATTTACATAGATTTACTAAGGGATTTTTTTATGGATTCATCAAAATTGTTTTATTTCAACAGAGTTTTCTTCAACGATTTTTTTTAATTGTGGATAAAAAACATGATTTACTTGATCTAAATGATTTCGGATGTCTGTCGTGAATCGAACGACCGTAAGTGAATCTATATAAGTTACCACTAGGACACATAAGTAGTAATTTTAGATTTATCTCTTTAAACAGGTCTATTTAATAATGTTTCACGAAAATAATAATACAAATCAAATTTTTTTTGATATAAGGCTATTTAAATTCATTAAAATTTATATTTTTCAAATGATTAATATATTTATATAATTTAAAAAAAGTATTTTCATTTAATTTCTGAAGTATAGCCTCAAAACCTTTGATTGCTAGAACTAATTCGAAAAATGACTAGTTATAAAAAAAATGAAATATAATTTGCAACAAATATTCATAAATTATGAATAAAAAATAACAAAATAAATTATAATTAATAAATTTAATCAAAAACTAAGCATTAATAACTATCAAAAATTTCAAACCATTTATAAAAAGCTATGTTTTCAAATAAAATTCAAAAAACAGTGATAAGAATAAATTATATAAGTTACAGTCATTTTTTACAATTCTAGTAATAATATTAAAATTTAGATCAACTGTTTCATATACTACTGTCGCAGATACGATTCAATATAATTCATTGTTTGCACTTTGTAATTACTTTCATTTAAAATGTTAAATTTCAAAATCACCTACTATAAATGCATTTTTCGACTTAAAAATAATATAAAAAAAATATTTCCAAAAAAGCATTAATGTTTTGTGTATCGATCTATGAAAGTCGTTTTTGAAGAAATCGGAATTTAACGAAATTTACTAAAAATTTGACGTTCGTCACATTTAAAACAGAAAATTTGGCAATATGGTTTATACTATATCCAGTATCTTCTTTGTAATAAGAAAAAAAAATGAAAAATTAAAAAAAACATATATTGAGACAGAAATAGAAGAATATAAATTGACCATTCTTTGATAATATTTTTGCATCGTTCTTTTGCTACTAGCTTTTTCTCATCACAACTTTTTCTGTTTTATTTATTTAATTCTGTTTCGAGTTTTACTAGAAATAAGCACTATACTCTTTTCATAATACTAGGTATTTGTTGAACGCAATTCATAATGTTACAACAAAAAACCTAATTAAGTAAGAAAAATCAATAAAGTTTTTTTTTATTTTATAATACTCAAACTTTATTATTGGCATTTAGATATAATGAAAAGAATCTCTTTTTTTAATATAAAAATTAACCCATAAATACAAAAAGGGAATAAAAATCTAATAAATGGGCTTACAAAAAAACTTGATCAATTTATAAATATCTATTAATGACACCAAAAAATATATTTGCAATCATTTATATTACAGTTCAGTTTCGGGCCTCGCTTCTCTTTTAAGTAAAAGACAACGCTAATTGTTATATTTATATTAATTACAATCCTATTTTATACAATATAGAAACATCAGTATAATTTAGGATCAAAATCTTTTTGTTTTCTTTTACTTAAGTCACAAATTAGAATATCAAATTTTTTAATATCAACATTTTACTGAAGCCATATAAATTTTTAGTTCTAATTTTAATAGAACAAGTCTGTATTTCATTATTTCATATTTTTTATGAATTTACTGCTTACAATATTTTAATAAAATTTTTTTTTCGTTAAATTAAAATTTTATTCTATAATTTTCGTAAGGAAGAGATCTTTATATTGATAGGAAGTTCTTTTATATGTTTTTAGAAAAATTAATGTTTTTTTCTTTTTTTTGGCTTTTAATGTTGATTCTCGTCGACAAATAAAATTATAAGCTTTATTTTTCTACTATTTCATAATTTTTTATGCCTTATTTTATCGGAGTTCTCAATAAAATATTTGCTCAAATTTTCCAGGATAATATTTAATAAACTTTCTTTATCAAAATCACTTTTGTAAACATTATATTTATTCAATTATGATGATTACAAAAAAATGTTTCCGTGCTCTATATTTAACAATTTGACATATTGGTTCTCTATGGAATTACAAAAATTCTTTTAAATACACTATGATATATATTTTGCATTTCATTCCGTCATTTACACTAACAGTAATTGATTCAGGTGTTAATAAATTGTAAATATAGCCTTATATAAGTTTTTACCAATAAAACTGCACTGTTTTTGTACAATGGCTCTTGAAATTTCTTTTTTTTTCCTTGATTTTTAACTTTCTTTTTCTAAGGCAGTTTCAATATAATTTTTTTTTGATTTAATCCTTAAAGGATCTAAACATATGTATAAAAATCCTACCTTTTTTCATTTATTTGGTTTTAATAAAGTAAAAAATTAAAACTATACTTTTAACTTTTAAATTAAAGTAATTTCATTCTTTGTAATAAAAGCTCGGAAACGCTTATAAATATTTTTTTTCCTGCATATTTATCAGCGCTTTTGAATATGAATGATTATCTCTTAAAATTCTGTCTCTTTACAGACTAATTAGAGTATAAATATTATTTTAGTTTCCAAAAGATACATTTAAGAAAAACATTAAGAAAAACACGTCTTTTTCATAGAATCTCTTTTTTTATGTTGTTAGTCTCTTTCTATTTTTTTTCTTCGCTAATCTTTATGTTTCCGCTGCCAAATATACCACATTTGTATTTAATTAAACTATTGATTATTGAACATCAAGTTTTTACTCAATTTAAGAACTATTAATTTCATAAATCTTAATTCTTCTTATCTATAATTATAAATTACTAAGGTGTCATAAAAACATCATTTTGTTAGTTTTTGAAACAGATTTTTGATATTTTTGTGTATCTGGAAGTGCTCTTGATGTGACTTTTTAATGTCAAATATTTTATAGTCAAAAAAGTGTATTTTATAAAAAAAATAAAAACCACGTTAGAAAAACTATTGTTTCATTCATTTAAGTTGTTTTATTTAAGAGAAATGAATTGTTTAAATTGATATTTTAAAATTTTGATTGAAAGTTTGAATGACAATCAAGTTGATTAACAGTTCTTGAATTCAAAGTGTATGAATATTAAATATTGTTGAAATTAAGTTAAAAGAATATATTAAAAAGATCATGAATCCGCCCACAAACAGATTTATTTATTAAATTTTAAGTATTTTTATTGAGCATATTTAAAATGTTCGTTATGAACGAATATTTTTTCATAAAAACCTTATTAAATTTTTTTCTCGGTCTCATCAAATCCAACAAATAAAAATATATGATTGCAATAAACTTGAAATAAAATTAGATTCAGAAACAAATTTAAATTACAGTTGTTTTTATAATTAATCTGATTTACTTAGTCAATTTAAAGACTATAAGTATGTCATATTTCATAAATGATGATTGATGGAAATATGTGTCAGTAAAGTATAAAAGATGCACATGGATAAATATTGACAAAAAAGGTTTTTTTTATTCGTTTCAAATCCAAATATTTATTTTTATCTAACAAGAAGCATTGTCATATGTATCTTGATTGAGAAATTACTCTTCTAAAACCATTTTAATATCATTTTAAAGAGTTTCTTTAAGAATCATATTTTAATTATTTTTTACTTTTTTGGTGAATAACACAATTATAGATTTTTGTTTGGTTTTTTTAAAATTACAAATTTACAAACATTTTTATTTTCATTTATGTTAATAAATGTAAGATATATACTATATATATTTTGGCAGTACAAAGGGTCTAGTTACCCGTCATTATTTTAAATTTCTTAATTTGTCATATTAAAACTTTCATCAGCAAACTAGTTTATAATTTATCAAGAAATAATATTTTTTCTTTAAATAAAGTTTTTATTCATGGTTTTTTGCGTATTTAATGATATGGGTTTAATTTTGTATTGTTCATCATTTCCTTGTTTTTTAAAAATATAAATAGAATTAGAAAAAATGAATTTAATTTAAAAAATTTCTTTTTATCCACAATTTTGTTCGAATTTTCGTGTTTTATGATTTAAGAGGCATATTTTAATATAATAAAACTTTTAAGTTCGTTAATAAAGTTTTGGCTTTTTTTTAACAATGAAAAATATTTGTTAGTTCAGTTGCATTCTAAGGAAAATTTGCGTTGATGATTGTCGTATGTCCGGTGTCCAATGCCATACTTGATTTATGTATTGAAAAGTGACACCTCTTCCGACCGACTTATTATGTGCCTGTGACCATCGGTATGCCCACAGAACTTTGAATTTGGTAAGGTACCAGGTCTATTTGGTGATGTGACCTCTGAGTCGATGGCCACTGTGGTGATTCCTGTTACCGTGAAAAAATATAACAGGATTTCTCCTGGGTGAATTAAATTTGGTAAAATTGAAAGATTCGTTTGGGTTGTTGTTCTTCATTTTATTTAATATAAGCCCCGTTAGGGTAATGAAAAAAAAGGAAATAAAAAGTGTAAGTAAAGTTTTAAAGTTACTTACATGTAAGATACTACAATGATGTTAAATATTATATTCTTTCTTCATAAAAACGTCAAAAATTAACTTTTTATTGAAGTTTTGTTTGGCCTATCTGGATAGTAACCTGTTTTTTTCGTTTGAAGCGAAAACAGCGAAATTGTATTTATATTGATGCTCTGTGATTATAGTGAAGTATCTAGAATAATTCAATTCATTTAGAAATAAAATATACGACTAATATCCAGAACTTACGTTTTAAATGCTACTTAGAAAATAAAAGTGATTTTATTGATAAATTTTAGAAAAGTTTTTTTATCTAAATTTGATGATTACATAAATTGATTTAGAAAATGTCAAAGAGGATTGTCTTAATATCTTTTAATATGCATGAAAATCTAGACTGATACTATTAAAAGAGAAAGATATAAAACAAAAGACCAAGAAGTTTATTGTAATTATTTCAAACGTGTTTTTCAAAAAAAAATTCTTTACATATTGAAGTAATAATATAAGCAACAACCATAACAAAATCGCATCTTTTTTCATCAAAAATTGCAAACAATTTTTTATAAATTGTTTTAATTTATATTTACTTAAATTTACATAAAAATTACTATACTTATAAATAATCATTCGTTTCATTGTTTAATTCATCATAATCACTATATATTTTTTATGAATCAAATAAAATATTTATAAATAAATTTATTAAAAAAATTTATTTTGTATGTTCAAATAAGCATAAAAATCTTAAAGATTTCATATATATATATAAGGATCTAAATTTAGAAATAGTAAAAATTTTTCTAAATAATTATTTGAAATATTTAAACAAATAAAACAATTTTTATTAATATGGCACATGAACTTATACGAAAAACTCTAAATAATATTATCATCTGGAGATATTTACCTGTTCTTAAATATTTTTTTACAACGTTGAGTCATTAATCTGCTCATTTTTAGGCCGTTTAGAACATAAAATGCCTTTAATATCGATCTAGTAAAAAAATATAATTTTATATTTAATCTCAAGTTCTTGAAAAATAATTTAAAATACTATGGTTTTTTTGTGGTACCAATATATTATCTATTTCTTTATGTATTTTCAGCACTAATCTAAACCTTACAATTTTAGTGGTTCTATTAAACGAATTTCCGGTATATTCTATATTATTGTCTTTTTTGTAAATTTTAGTGTTTAAAATTCGTTAATTTTGATTACATTTTGTTAAAAATTTTAAAATTTTATTTGTTACACTTATAAAAAAAATTTCACTATTGTTTTAATAATCCATTCTATTTTTTTCTGCTTTATGCAGTTTCAAAAATTTATCCTCCTTCAGTTACATTATTCATTTACTTTACGCTTAAAAATATACTTACAAATATAAGTTTCCTAGTTATGTAATAATAATAATAATAAATTAAATGTTCAATTTATATAAAAATACACCGAAGTTTAATTATTAGTAACTATTACATTATAAACATTTATATTAGATGAGCGAAACTAATTTTTATACAATTCATACATATTTATATATTCATTTATATAACTATATTTTAAAAAAGAATGAACATCGAAAAAAAATGATCTTTCACTAATTTTAACCCATAACTTTATTTCGAAACATAAACTACCGTTTTTAATTATATTTGTAAAATTCTGCCATAAAGGCTTTCATTTAAAATATTTTCTATATATTTTGCACGTAAAGTTCACATTCTTATGTGTCATTTTTTTTGTTTAAATAGTTTATAAAATTTTCTTCATAATGTAAATATTTGTCAGTTTTCTAAATAGAAAAAAAAAGACTAATTTTAAGTAACCACAATATAAACTCTTCTCTATGTTGCATGGTTTAAATTTTCTTTTACAAAAGCCACTGAAAAACTTTTTTTAAAAGTTTTTTTGTATGTACATGAAAAAAGTAGAATGCATTCTAACTAAAAATTTTTGTGTCTGTTAAAATAATGAAATTTTTAGATGAGAAAAGCAGTATGATTTTTATAAATTTGTTCTTGATATATAAAATGTGATCATGGTTACCACTATAGTATGTTGAATATTCTCAAGTAAGATGTTTCTTTTATTTTTATACGTATTTAGAACTATTGTGTTTTACATTTATTTGTCGTTTCGCAAAATTTATAAATTTTTTAATGGTGCAAAAATATATTTTTGTTAAGATAATTTTCCATTTTTTAAAAAATCAATATATGTGTTGGAATAGAGTCTTCAAGTACACCTTGAAAACTTTTTTCGACACATAATTAAAAGTTTGTAGGTGTAAATATGTATTTTATTAATTTACAGAATATTTACTAATTAATTATTGACATAAATTTGATATGAAGTAATTTTTTGTCTGCATATTTAATGAAAAAGTTAATAAAAGATTGATGTTTTAAATGAAAAAAAATATTTAAAACAACTTCTAGAAAGAAAAAGGAAGATGATCAAGCACTTTCAAATTGACAATTTAATAAAAAAATAAAGCCAATCACCTAATTCTTTTTTTGTGTGTAAAAAATGTTGTAAATTAATATATTGTCAAATGTTTATACGTCGTCCGGTAAGGATCCCCGGAACCTACAATATGCATGAATGATTTTTGAATCTTTCATTTTTCAAGCAGATAAAACATTTTAAATAAAATCAATGTGTTATCTTGTTGTAAATATGTTAATATAATTATATTGGTGCTGATTTAAAACATTTTGTTAATACGTTTCTAATCAAATGTAGAAATGCTTGATGTGGGAAATAAAACAAGCTATAGAAAATAAGTATAGTAAAATTGTAAAAAATATTAGCTTGATATATTCAATATTTTCTTAAAGGTGCTTTTCTGTTTTTTTTACTTATTCTGGAAATTTTCATTGAGTAGACAAATTTCAACTGCAAATCTCTGCAAATAAAATTTTAAGTATTCGATCTACGCTAAAACATCAATAAAACATAAATGTTTTATATATTTTATAAAAAAAATTATTTTAAAAGTTAGAAATACATTATTTTGTATATCGAAAAAATGCTAATCTAAAGATCATTAATAAATTAGAATATAATAATTAAAAAAATATAAACACAGAAATTTCCACTTTACTTTTAATGTTTCTATTGTTTGATAATTTTCATAATTTTTTCTTTATTTTATTTATTTCATTCTTATGTAATGGAACCAATATTTTGATCATTTGTAGCAAAAAATTAATATTTGCTGCAGTGATTTAGCAGAGCTGTATAGTAATTTAAATTACTAATTTATGCTGGAATATAGCTTGCCATTTTGATTATTATTTATATTTTAATGTTCTAAATATTCAGTTATATCATTTTTTGATAAATTTTAACTTTTATTTTTGTACTATAAATTTTTTTTTAATTTTGATCAATTTTTTTTCGCATTGATGGATAAGGTTAAATATTCAAAATATGTAAATAAATTTCTGAAACAGACATAACCGTTCATTATAAAGTGATTTTTCTAGTTTATAAATGGATTTAACCGATCAGATTTTTATTTTTCACCAATAAACCAACTCTTTACCATATAGAATTATGGTAATTAGATTGTATATTAATAATATTTTTGTATATAACAACACTAAGATTATACGTTATTATGTTTTTAGATTTACGAAATAATTATATATCACCGTTTTTAAATAATCATCCGAAGAAAAAGTAACAACAATCAATAGCAAAATTATAAAAAAGTTTTTTTAATCATAACTTTATATTTTGAAAATCTTTACTCAACAGAGATGATCCGTTTTGATTGGTGTTGCATATTAAAAAATGATGAATTTTTATGTTTTGATTTTTTCTAATTTTTTGGTCAAAATATGTGTGACATAAATATCACGTATTTAATAAATATTATTAGTAGATTATCAGGTTTCAATGTTTAGCTTGAAACGAATCTTTTTGAAATATTTATATAAAATTCGTATTAAATAATAATAGATCTTAGTACAAAAGAAATAGATGGTTTTTAGAATATAATGTTTGATTTTTTACACATAAAAATAAATAAAAAAAATTTAAAATAAAAAAGAATAAAAAAGCAGATAAAAAGGAAAGAAATATTAGATAAAACAAATAGAATGAATAGTACTAATTGATAAAGTTGATAATAGTAGAAACAGTAGTAGTAATAACAGTAACAGAAAATTTTTTGAATAAATCTACCCCTAAATTTAATAAAACACATTTTTATCGATTAAAAGTATTTCTAGCTTTATTTAAGAATGGTTATGTTCCTCGATTTACAGGTGAATATAAATAGTTATAATTAATGCATTTGTTTTTGCATTATCTTTACAAGATATATTTTATCGTGTTTTTGTCTTTGTTTCTTCATTTGAAATGCTGTATTTATGAAAGTAGTGAAACCTCCTAAGCAGATCTAAATTATTCACTCAATATATTAAGAGTTTATTGGATTGCGCTTATTGCAGAAATACTGAAGGAAATATGAACTATATAATTTTTATAATGATGCCTAGATCACCCATTCATTATATTTTTCTAGATTAAAGGGTTAACTTTAAAAAAATTTATATATGAATAGTTTGATAAAGAATAATAAATTTTATATCATTTGCCACCAAAAAATAAATTGCATAGCATTACCTTTATAAATTACAAATATTAGTAGTAATTATATTTATGGCTATTTACCATTATTTTATAAACATTTATACAAAATTTTGACTATAATTAAGCTCTAAACACTCAATTTGTGTGATGCTATTTTTTTTTTTGAACTTGTGGATTTATCCGACAAATGGCGAGTTTTGTTTCACATTTTGGATTTTCTATAATGTGATGAAGTTTTTAAAAAGATAAAACATATAAAATACTTCATACATAATTTGAAATTCTTTTATAAATATTATATTTGCCGGATAAAATTTAGTTTTTTTCTTGTACTAAATGAAAAGAGTATAGAATAGTCACAAAATGAAAATATCAATCTTTTCGATCTATATTTTTTGTTCAAAAAATAAATTAATCGATATTTTTTCTCTATCATCTGATATTGTTCAATTCAGTAAAATAAAAATTATTTATTAAAAAAAAATCTTAGGTATTTGATATTTTTATTTCAGGTTGTAATAAAATTATCTTTATATTGTTTTTTGCTAAAACCAATCGTAAAAAAATTACATAAACTTCAAAAAAAAAATCAAACAAGAAAATTTTTATTGAAGAAATATTCATTTGTAATTTTTTATATAACCAATAGAATTATTAAAATTCAAATATGTTTAAAGTATAATTCGTAAAAAAATCGAAAACGATCAAAAGTATTTTTATACTCTGATAAACAATAATATAAGAATTCTTCTTTCTCTGTTTAAAAATTTCGATATGCTAAATTTATTCTTTTTTTTTCTTTGTTACTTATTTTGAATTTTATTATTATATTTAATATTATGCGACTACCTTTATTCTTAAAATCATATGTATTTATTTATAAGTTCCTTATTTTTATTTACATCTAAAATATAATCCCTGAAGTATATTTTTAAATAACAATGTTACATTTGAAGTGTTTTGTTTTGAGAAATGCATATTCCTAATGATGAAAATTAAATTATAATTTGTTCTTTCTTATAATAACTGTCAATGCCTTTATTCGGCAATCACATCAAATGGAATAATATATCCATTTCTTCGAGCAAAGTATTAAATCTCAAAATTATATTATTAGGGAACAATATTTTAAATATAATTATTTGACAAATTAAATACATCTACCTATGAATTATTCATTCTAAAAATCATTTGAGAATGTATGAAACAAAATAAACGAAATAACAGAAAAAAAATTATTATTTTTAGAACTATTCATTTTTATTTTGTAGAAGACAATATACATAAAATCTTTTTAATTGCCGTTCTTTTAGCGTTTTTTCTTAAAGTTATCTTATTTTTTAGCTTTCAATTTTATCTTCGATAAGTATTTCATAATCTTTATGTTTAATCAACATTGGAGCCATTTTGAATGATTGACTTTTGAAACCAAGTGTTTGATTATATTTTAGTACTTTTTATTTCTATCGTCTATTTTATATATATATGTGCTACAATAAATATCTTCAATGTAAATTGACTTAAAATGATAACACAAAGTATTTTCTTTTTTAAATTTTGCAAATTGAAGATATACCCACTCTAGAATTATATAAATGCACACGCACAATTACTGATCACTATAATCACTTGAGAATTCGATCAGCCGTGATCACATGAAAAAAAATAAATTTAAAACATTTCTGTATTTAAATTGTAAGAAAAAAATAATATAAATTGAAATTAATTCATTAATTTTTTGCAAACAATATTAATTTATTTTTATTTGCTGTCCAAAGAAAAGAAATTTTGTTTTCTGTTTGCTCGAGAGAAACTTTACTATTAAAAAAAATAAAGTATTGATTGAAATGTAGTATTCATCACCTTCAAAACAAAAAATGTCGATTTTTTCAAAAATCTTATATCGAATTTCTTGTGAACAAACACATCTAATTGCGACACACCCATGTTAAGTTGGATAATCAATAATTTAAAATCGTGTGATGTAGAATTGCGCAAAACAGCGTTTATATACTTGCTAAATACAGATTACCAAACTTTTTTCGATCTTGAAGAGAAGCTTATTGAAATTTATTTGATGAAGTATCAACTAACAGATTTTGAAATGATAACACTGCGAGATATTCTTGATGTTTTTCGCAGGTACAAGGATCCTAAAAATGAAATTTATGGTCGTAATGATGTTTTTAATTCAATAAGAGATTGTATTTATTGGAAGTTTTTCATCAAAAGTACGGTAGAATGGATTTTTCTTAATCAAAAAGGGAAAAAGTTGCTTTTTAGTGCTGCTAGCAAGAAAATAGACATATATTCATTTATTTTTACAATCAGCAGAGACATACTTTCATTATATCAATTTGAACTTGATAAACCAAATCCCATAAAGAAATTGGGCATTGAAATTCTCATACCACTTATGGAAAAACAACGCGATAAAGATTTGTGGTTTGTACAAGATACAGAAATTTCAGGCGAAGAACCACATATTTATGATGTCATTTTAAATTTATGCCTGATACAGACAAAATTTGTTGATTTTATAAAATATTTTTTAAGATATGGAAGAACAATGCCGTTATATGACGAAATAGGAAATCGGATTAGTTATGAAATTATTGATAAAAAAAATTTAATGCTTGATTTTAAAAATACAAAAGATTCACAAAATGAAGAAAAAAACAATTTGTGTTTGAATTTATCATCTATTGTAGGGTTTATGGGTTTTCAAGAGTTCTTTGGCAGCACAATCGACGATTTTGTAGATTGGAATTTGATAGAATACAAAAGTATCAATGATATTGTAAGTCTAGACAGTAAAATCTATTTCGAAACTATAACCAGCACTTATGATCATCCTTCAGTAACAAGGATTTGTGAATATTATATGAGTGTTGTGGATAAACTTTCCAAGCAAAAATTCAAGCTGTTCAACTACAGAAATATTCGTTTTTCAATAATATTGGACTATGCATTTAGAAATTGCACATATGGGGAGTTTTTGCAACTTATTTTTATTGTAAACAAAGCCAAGGTTATGATGTTTAACGATGATTATATCAAAAAAATGCTTCAGTATCGAAAAAGCCTAGGTTCAAAAGAAAATTGCTTGATGTGCTGTAAAAAAGGAGCGACAAGGATTTTTTATGATTCATGCGAAGTAGATGCAAATCAAACAAATTTAACCGATAAGGTAGATAAAAAAAGGCATTCCGATGAAAATGAATCGGAAAAAAAGAAACTATATAGCAACCTTTGTGAGCAAATAGATACTAACACAAAGGTATGCTATTCTTGCCATAACGAATATTCCCTAGAAGAAATTGAAAATTTGTGGAGTTACGAGGTTGTAAAAAAAATATTAAACGATCGGTTTTTTCCTGCAATAAAACAGATCCTACATGAACATTTAAATATTACCGACCCAATTGATATTTGTTTATATTACAATGAAGCAAATATACCAAATGACGCAATAAAGGCTTCCGATATATCTTTATTATCACTAATAAATGGTTTATTGCATTTTGGGTATGTTTTCGATGATTTTTTTACCTCAAATCGCTTATCTTTTGATATTGAAAGCAATTTTTTAGATGATAACAAAGCCTTCATAATGATTTTCGGATGTTTTGGTATGATAAGAAACAATAGTTTTGCAAAATTATCGATTTCAGATCTGCTTGAAAAACAAGAAACTTGTGAAAATACGAATTCTAATATTAAAAAAAACCAAAAGAGGAAAAACAAGTCTTACATGGAATATTTAAAAATTAAAGGGATTAAATTTCAAGCAAAAAATGCTGAGCTATTGAAGATCGAAAAGATTGATAACTACTTTAGAAATTTAATAAAAGAAAAAAAATTCTCAAATAAGAAAATGGGCTTGATTTTGGCATTAGCGATTTGTCAAAATATCTACGGTGATTCTCATGATTTTTATAACCAACAAACTATTTTATGTGAAAGAATTGGAACAAACACCAAGAATTTTTCCGAATTTGATGAGGAAAATCTTCAAATAAAATATGCTGATGTTTCCGACATTTATGGTTGCGAAAATTACGGTGGGAAGGATTCAAAATTACTATGCGACTATATATTGCAAAATTTACCTCTTTGCACGCTATATCAAGAAATCGCTTCCATGATGGCTTTACACATGCTGTACTGCGATACAAAAATTAAAAATTCTGATTTATATGAAAAAATCATTGAATATACATCACATAAAAACATAGCCACATCTGCTTGGGCAATTTTTGCTTTGGGATCGATTTATAACGGAAATTTTTGTAATAAATTTGATAACAGAATTCATATTTGGTTTAATAATTGGTATCAAAATGATCCAACAAATCCGTTTTTTCCAATAGGCATATTAGGAATTTCTTTACTATTTTTGGGAAGAAATGATTTATGTCAAAATAACATGAAAATATATTTTCCCAAAGAAATTGATTTTTTTTGTCAGGCTATGGGATTTGCTGGAAAAGGTGACAAAGAAATGAGAAAAAAATTATCCGAAATATATAAGGAAATTAATGAAAATAACAATCGTAAATATAAAATTCATAACACTGAAGCACAGAATAAATTTGATAGCACACAACACAATAAAAATATAAACAAGTATAAAAAAACAAATGAATGTGAAAGCAGTGAAACAATTAGTGAAGATATTTATAAAAACTATATGCTATGCTTTTGCTTATTATCAATAACCTTACTTGGTTTAGGTGATCACCGCAGCAAGCTTGATTCAAAAGATCAATTGATAAAGATCTCAAAAATTGATAAAACAAATTTTATTCCATTGTGTTTGGCATTGCTTTATGCATCGACACCTGTTGATTGCATTATAGATGCTGTGATTGATTCTTTTTCGAATTGCAATGATCATTTAAATGCCATTTTAGCTCTCGGAATTATTGGTGCCGGAACTAAAAACACAAAAATAACAGAATTTTTGCAAAAATACCAAACTACATCTCTTGATATCAAGGAAAAAAAACTTATAAAAATTTCATTAAGCTTATGTAACCTTGGAAAAGGTACACTTTCACTGTCTCCTAATATTGTAGCAGGTTCAATTATCAACAAAAAGTCTTTAATAAGCTTACTGTGTATCGCATGTTTATTTATGAATAATATTTCGAAGCCTTTACTAGAAGATTTTGATTTTTTGTTTTTGCTAATCGCGAGTGTTGTACAAAATAAATATGCAGCAGTTTTTGATACTAATATGAAACTAAAATTTGAAGAAATATTAATTAAAGAGGTCCATGATGATTTTCATTTAATAAATCGCGACGACAAACACGATAGATCACGCGAATATGTAACGAAAAATGGTGAAACCATAGTATGTGTTAATATGACGGAATATGCTTGTGATTGCTTGCATCGAGAATTCTCTGTTATAGATATAAATATTTCAAATGTTTTAGATGCGTGGTTTTAAGGTAAAAAAGATGTTTTTCATATTTAATGAAAATAAAATTTGCATTTATATACATTTATATTTTTTTTTACCAAAAAAATGATAATCTCTTTCTAGATAAGCGAAATCATATATATAACATATATCTGCATTTTATGTGAGAAATATAGTATATGCAGAAAAAATTCATTGCACATGTTTTGTAATAAAAGTTTTAAAAATTCTTATCTAACTTTGCCTTGTATTTTTTATACTTATTGAAAAAAATGATTAAACTATAGTTTGGAACACAAGAATATTGCTTAATTATAAATAAACTCTACGCTATTAAAAAAAATAAAAACACTATTCTCTTATCTTATCACACATTCTTTAGATTTAGTATGGAATTTGATTATGAATTAAAAATTATTTTAAAATATATTCCTATCTCAATAGTTTTAGAATTTGGTGAAGATGATATGCCTTTTACCATTTTTTTTATATTTAAAAAAATAAGTAAGATTCATTTTGTACAAAAATATTAGAATACATTATAATAGTAGTTTGTTTTAAACAATTATAAAATACTATATCTAATTTTAAAATCAATGTAATCTTTAAAAAAGGTTTACATGGTTTGTCTTTTGTTTCAATCTAGCTTTGGATTTATACGAACTATAGTTTTTTTCTTCATTCAACTTAATAGAATTAAATTGGTTGGGAAGTTCTGGTGCTCCTGAAGAAGATAAAGAAAAATTTTTGTGATTTGTAGCTTTTCAAGTACACATAATATACTTATCATAAAGCTATATTGGTCAACATGAAACTTATGTGGTTCAGAATGTCTGTTATCAGACTAATCAAGACTTTTGGTTTAGGCTAAACCCTTTTCACATACAATTGCATCTGATAAAGTGTCATTATGACACTTTTTATCTTTAAAAAAACCTGTAAGCATGAAGTGATAAACTTTTTACGGATGTATTACATTCCAATAATATTATTTTTCAAAAGCTCTTAAAACTCATTATAAATTAGATTTTCTGATTACTATCGGGTTACGGTATTTAATCTTTATCAATTGTAAACATAGATATAAATAGTGTTAGTTTAAAAAAATTATAGTTATTATATTAAATCCAGAAAGTTGTGTGTTGGGAATCATGGCACAATTTCTCTTTTCTATAGTTTAATTTAATTGAACTAAAAGAAATAAAAATGATTAAAAGGGATATTTTAAATTTAAATTTTAACGATTGTTTGAGTTTAAGAGGTCAATCATTTTGAGTGACAGGCGTCTATTTAAGGCGAGATAAAATATTTGTGAACGTAGAAAAGAAGAATGCTAAAGTAAATAAATCATCGGATGCCCAGCCTTCCAACACTGAGGACATTAAAAACAATTAATGTCGGGTTTTACATTTTTATTGCATATTTTCTATAATAAAATTTTTTGTTTTTTAGGATTACTTAAATGTGAAGCATAAAGAAATTTAGAAGAAAAATTTTTGCCTTTCTTTAGTTTTCCCAATGTAAAAAACCATAATTTCTACAAGAGTATTTTTTATACGATTTTACTTACAGAAGTTTGATTTTTAAAATTATTTATACTATGATAATGATAAAAGAATTCATGTAAAAATTAAAACATTATTTTTCACAATACAACATTTTTACGAACCTAAAAATTCTTATTATATAAATGAACTGTTATAGATTTTTCGAAAATTTTTTGTTCTTAAATTCGTGATATTCTAAAAAAATAATTTCTAAAGATAATTAATAAGTTTTTAAATTAGTAAATTATTTTTTTAAAAATGAATATGTGATGGTTGCTAAGTAGAAAAAATTATGCTCATTTTTAATCTTTAATGTATAATGAAATCATGAAATGTAAAAAACATCATTTAAAATTAATATGACCAATGATAATGTTTGAAATATTTTTGATTCGAATATTTATTGAACTTTTAGCTAGTTTATAAACATAAACGTAACAAAAAACCATAAATATTATCAATGTTACAAAGAGCTAACTATTCATGCTAATAATTATTTAAGATGTTGAAAATCGGTAATTTAACTTTTTAAATAATTGATATCTCTATTTAGCTATTCTCCATTTTAAATTTTTGTAATATGATCAGTAAATAGAATCAAAAATATCAAAAAAAAAGATAAAACAAAAATAATAAACATTAGTTTTTAATTTTTATATTTTTTTTTATAATATAAAGCTGTAATAGTAGAAAAATATTACGAAAAATAAATTAACTAAATACATGTAAAAAATTTTAAAAGAGGATTTTGGTAGTTTATAGTAAAATTCTCATAATTAAGTGTTCTAAAAAAGTAAGTAGATCAAATCTCTCCAAAATATAATAAAATTTTTATATTTATAATAAAACTTACCTTAAAATTATATAGTTTAAATATTATAGATGATGAAATTGCGCCACTCAATAATTTCAAAAACAAAGTTTATCAATTTTAGATATTTTTGTTCCTTTTATGAAAATTCGAAGTATGATTAGAAGATTATATAGAATTATCATATTTTTTTGAATCATAGTTGTTTTCGTAAAAATCGAAAATTTAAAAAAATAGTATAAAATAGGATAAAAAACAAGTTATAATTTGATTTTAAATGATGCAAGTCATACAAAATGATTATCCTTTTTATGAATTTTATCAGTAACTACCCAAGTCGAAAAATATAACATTTTTACAATAACTTTTTTTTTCAACCAATCTAAATGGAATAAAATATCATAATTTATATAAGTAAAAAATATTTGATTAGTATAGGAGAATCAAATACCACTTGCAATTTGAAAAAATTTTTATCTATGTAAAATTCTAAAAGAAAAAAATTATATTTTATTTAATATAAACAACAATTTATTTAAAAAAAATAAATCAAAAAGTAATGCTTCTATCGATGGAAATTAATTTTTTAGTTTTTTTGTAACATTACAAACAAATTAGTTAATGCTGATCCAGTATAAGGCATTAAGAAAGCGGAAAGCGAACACATTAAAAATGATATTAATACCGTATCCAATTTCTTGCCTAAAAAGGATGTTTTAGTGAAAATCAGAGGTGTATAAAATATTTTATTGTTGCTATTAATAAGCTGAAAAACATAAGTTATAATAAAATTTTATAATGTGCAATACCATGCCTTTTAAGAGACAAATATGCCTAAAATGATGCGTGATAAGCAATTTTTTAAATATTTATGTAAATTTGATTGGAAAAAATCTTTTGATGACATGTACATGAATAAAGTATTTAAATACATTATTTCATGTAAATTATTGGTGCTTATAGGGCTTTAAATTAATTGGAAATTTTCTATTTTGATAGCTTAAAAAATATTCGTTTTATGTATATAGGAGATTCAATTTTTATATGCTTCAGTAAATATAAATGTTTGTAGTATATAAATACAGATTTTTTTAGGTGTAAGTCTATATGTCATAACATTTAAGCATATGCAAAATTTTTTTTTTACAAAAATAGCTTAATGTAAATACATAGTTTCACATTTTCAAGCTGATATTGATGTTGTTTTAAAGACCAAATATGAAAGATGATCTGCCTTGATAACCTTTGGTTTAGCATTATTACTTGAATAACATCTAAACCAAATTCTTCATTTTACACCATACATATGAAAAGATTGGATCTATATGTTAGGATCATTAAATTTCTTTTATTTATCATATAAAATACAATTTAAAATTTTTAAGATGAAGTGATTATGAAAACCACAAAATTTTTAATTTTTTTTTAAAAAATACAGACTTGAAATATTTGCACAAACTTTCTACGGATGCAAATTTATATTTTTTTCTACTCGCGTATTTAAAAGCTGAAAAAATAGGATATTTCGGCTAACATATAAAAAAGAGGCTTTTAATAATAATTATAAACAAATATGGTTTTTTGGTTTTTAAATGCAATTTTCTTGTTCATATAATTTGAATCTTTTAGATTATTTTTAATCTCCAATTTTATCATAAATTATACTAATTCGTTCTTATTTTAAGTGATTTAAATTTCATATAATCACCTAACCTTTATTGCTGTTCTATTAAAAATGCTTGCGATTTCTAAATTTCGCTTTAAACTTAGTGCGGGTTTTGTGAATATATTAGGAAGGAAAGATTTGCACTAAAAGGCAAATAAAATCTTCCACTGTGCTTTATTAATCTTTGTGGATTAAGGCTTAGCTGGTCACCTAGCTTAATTGCTTTGGTTGATCTGTCTGCTGACTGGGTACATCTACTTGTTTATCGTGTAGGTGTTTTTCTCCGCAACTATAATCTTTGCAATTGATACTTAATTTGGAGAATGTTATTTGGTCATTTTCAATGATTGCAAAAATGCTACTTTTATGACCCTTTTTTGCACTGTAGCCAAGCGATCTACTAATTTAAAACCTTTTACTTCTGAAAATATGTTAAGTATTGGTTTTTTTCATCAAATATATAGAATTATAATATTTCAGCAATTAAAGTCGCATAAATGTTTACTTTTGATAGATTTCATTTTTTTTCTATTAAATTTAAATAGATTAACAAGATTTTTACAATCCAGATTATTAAATAATTACAAACTTCTCAGTAAATTTTTAGTAAATTTAATATTTGAAGTGATGAATTTCAAGATAATGTAAAATGTAGAAAAAACTATATTTCTTGATCTTTATAAATATAAAGATATGATCTTTTATACTGTTTTTATATCAAAAAGGTTCTATTCTTATAGATTTGGTTTAAAAAACTGTTTTTGTTTTCTTAAAATGATATATTTGCAGAATAATTTAATTTTTTTGTAAATTTATTTTTATTATAACATATAAAATTTTTATTGTACTAATATCTTTTTACTTCTAATGGTTGAATCTAATTGTTTCTTATGATATTAAATTGAATAAGTACATTTTCTTCAAATTGTTCTTATATACCAGTTACAGTTTTATTTTAAAAACAAAGTTTTAATAATTGACAAAATGAATCTAACAAAATTTTGCTATTACGATTAGATTAAAACGAAATTGGTTATTACATAGATTGTATATTTAAAGATAGTTATAAATGTGATTCACTTTTTAAGTAATCATGATAAAAATTAATGCACGATGATGAAATTAAATTTAGAGTGTATGATTAAATACGATTTTTGTAATCAAAAAAATCTTTAATTTTCCAATTTTTGATTTTCAATGTTTGATTTTTCATTCGAGCTTTTTATTAAAATTCCCTTTTCCAAGGAACCAATCTTATTGTTGAATTTTGTATTTTACAGAAAAGTAGAAGAAAACAAACAAATTACATTTACTTTATAATTTAAATAAAAATAATTAGATTTAAACGCTTTAATAGCGTTTCAACTTACAAAAAATTTTAAATATGATCTAAATATACAATATTAAGATATTTAATAGCATCATAATATAGCCTCATGTGCATAAAAATATTGAATTTTAAATTTTTAAATAATTAAAAATACTTATATAAATTGCAAAAGCAATTATTTCTTATCTGTTTAGGGTGAAAAATCGTTTAAGGTAAAATCTTGCTTGATTATTTTTTTATGAAGCGCTGTGCTAATTTTTATCAAAATAAATTAAATTGATCCTAAGTTTAATGATTACTTGATTTTTACTTTAAGTGTAAATAATGTTCAAAAAGTTGAAATTTTTGCTTGAATAAAAAATTTAAACTAGGATATAAATTAACTCGTTGTTTCTTATATCTATACGAATATAAAAAACCTTTTATTTTTATACATCTTTCTATCTTTTTAAGACTTTATTTTGTATCGAAAGCTATCAATTTTCTTAAAGATCTCTGCATTAAAAGTTAATTTTTATACAAATATAATTTTATTTTTTTGTTAAAAAAATTTCTTTTAAGCTTCAGAATTTCGTAAATTCATATTTTAGTTCATGAAGGCCTATTTTTAAATCAATCAAAAGATTTAAATACTTTCAAAATTTTTATGGCGC
>AFBI03000099.1:0-23104 GCA_000230595.3 Edhazardia aedis USNM 41457
CATTAGAATCCTTTAGAATTTCAATTTTTGTAAGAATCACATTTTCTGCTAGATTAAGATTTCTACCAAAGATGCTAGCTGATGCTTTGATGCAGGAACTGGCACCATTAATTTTTTCCTTCAATTTTATGACACAAACGTAAATCTGTGGGATCTTGATTAGCATTGCATACAGGATTATCTGCAGATTCAATATGTGTCAAAGGTGTGGCAGGACTTTCCTTGACATCGGTTTTTTTTATCTTTGGTGGATTTGAAGAATGTCTTGTATAAGCATTGTAGAACTGCACAAGTATATCTCTAACTTCTTTATAAATACCTTGTCCACCATAAATTGATATTTGGTTTACTAGTTCTTCGAAATCTTGCAGAATATTATTTGACCTAATACCTAGCTCATCAAAATGTTTCATCAAAATATGCATTATGAATTCCTCAAAATCACTTAATTTGTTTTTCTGAGTCTGATTTTGATAAAAAAATACTAAGAAATTTGCCTTGTTTACATTAATTATGTTTCTTTCAGATTCTCTATGCGAACTTTGTATTTTGTTGTTCGAATCTTGTTTTTCGCCTGAGTCGCTGCTACCTCTAAAATAGTTCCAAACTGAATACAACATGCTCAATAAAAAGAGTTTTTGATTTATTTCGTAAATTGGTTTTAGTTTATTCGACAAAAAATCTATTTCCAAATTTTCTGAAAAAAATAAACTCGTGTAATAGCAAAATGAGATCAATGCCAAAATTAAAATAACGTAAATTTTGTATGTCATAAATTAATCCAATATAATTTCTTTTATATTGCTATAAAATTATTTTTTTTATGATTTTTTTAATCAAAAATATACTGTTTTGAGAACACTCTTTTTAGAAATATCAAATCTGTATTTTTTCGCTAGTTTAAGCGACATTGCAATCTAAAATAATTTTATAAAATCATTCCTATATTTTAAACATCGGAGGCTGTGTTTCAAATTAGATTTCAAACATGTTTTATTATTTCTTATTCTTTTAAAGACATAAATTCAAATTTATTGTACTTTTAGAAAAATTATTGATAGTCATAATTAACAACATCTTTAAAAATTATGGTATCTAAATTATATGTTTCAATAGAGAAAAAAATAAATATTTTTAAGCAAAAACAGAATTTTAATTTTCGTATTATAACCAAACATATAATTAAATTAGTTTTAATTTATGATTACAATTCATCCAATAAAAATTTTGGCTAAATCTAAAAAGTGTTTTTTTAGAAATTTATTTAAAAAAATCTATGAAAACATAAGCGGTCACGTGATAATTAGTACATTTACATGTATTAATAATTTTTTATTTACAGATTTCTAAAAATTTCTAACAAAATAACTTAAAGTTAAACCTGCTTACTTGATTGATATAAGAGAAACAGCATAGTTTTTTACTGTATAAAGAACAATTTTTTAAGAAAATTAACTTAACAAAAAATTTAATGCACTTCTTTACTATATAACGCCCAAGAATATCGAGCTGATAATTTTATTTTAAGAAAGAAATTCATTCACATAAATTCCTGTTTCTGCTTAAAATTATTTAATTGAATATTTCATTTTTGGTATTAATAAGAAAAAATCTTTCATTATAATTGAATTATTATAAAACAAAGCATTTTGGAGTTTAATTTGTAATGATACCTTATCGGTATTTTTAAAAACAATTTCATAAAAATATTCTATTAATTTACAATTGACATTTTGTTATGACATATCATATTTTCAGTCAAAAAACAGTTTAATTTGATTGAAAAAATGCGATAATATAAAATCAAGATTTTACATATGTTTTTAAAAATTAATTTTCTAGCATGGTATTTATGAAAATTGATAAGTTTTTTTACTGTTTTATTAATTATTTCACAAATTCACAAATCTTTCACATATCGTAAATAACAACAATTTATTGCATTTAGTAAATAAATGTTTTTTGTCAAAAAATAAATATAACATTTAAAAATCCAATAAAATATTAAAAAGCTATACACATTTGTATTCAAATTGTTTTGTAATTTTTTTTTTATAAAATGGCAAAAGAATGTCGTTTGATAAGTTTCCTTATTGAGCTAAGAATTTCAAATCTCTAGAAATCAGATAAAAACAGCTCAAAACTGCACAAAAATTAACATGAATTATTGAATTGGTAAAATTATGCAAAAGGATGTTTTTTGTCATCAGAAAAGAATAATCCTCCTAAAAAATAAAAAACTTATTGAATAACATAAAAATAACTTAAAATATGTTTAAATATTTTTTAACATGAAAGGTTCTCTTAAATAACTGTATACATTTACTTAAATGTTAATAAATTTATGAAATCGTTAGATTTATATCTTTATAATTTTTTTTTTAGCAAACTTGAATTTCATTTAATAAATTCTGTTTTTTTAAACACTTCACAAAAAATGAAACTAATATAGATTAGCGTAAAAAATAGATTAGCGAGCTCCGTTTAGATAAAATCAAATTAAAAATTTGAAGAAGCAAACAATGGAAGCATTAATATTAGAAGAAGTTATCATATTTCTTAAAATTTTCAATATTAAATACATGAAAAAGCATAATTTTTGTGAATTCAAAAAAATTATTTATTAAGGATGCAAACTTCTATCGAATCTGGATATTATCATTGTCAATTATTTTTCAGTTTTCTTAGTTAAAAATCAAAAGAACAAAAAACATTATTTTCAATATTTCTTCCATTTTTTCATAATTGCCGCTTTTTTTCCGCATATAATTACTTTATTGAAAAAACATTGAACATTTTTAAACCGAAAAAAGCGGAAAAAATTGTTACTTAATTTTTGCATATTTGTCAGCTTTTGTATTAATTCTTCCTTTGTTATAGTTTTTTACAGATAAACACTTATAATTAAAAATGAAATTGTGTGTTTTTATCTTCAGCTACGATAAAAAGCTGTATGCACTAAAAGCATAAATTTTAAATAAAAACTTGCACTGTAATGATTTGGCATTAAAAGGATCAATTTCAATTGTTAAAAGAAAAGACCCGAGCCAGTTATAAATGTAGATCTGGTTTCGATCACTTTATTTTTTCTTCCTTTAACATGAACAAAAAAACTCCATTACCATTGCACACATTTAACTTAATATTTCTGTATCAAAAACAACAAAAAGATGGCGAAAAATGCGCTAATGTAGACATAATGACAATCTTCCAAGTAAAATTTAACTTTTTGAAAGAATTAAAAACAGTTTTTTTAGTATTTAAATCTAAAATTCTTCTTTACCTAAATTGGCTGTCACAAACAAAACAGATTTTTTTTAAGAGTAAAATCATTTTGAGCTTGTTTGTGATAAAATTTCATATAGATAGTCTTTGTCTGCAAAAATTACTTCAAAGCAACTATATTTGAAATTTATTTCATATAATAGTTCTTCTATAATACTTTTTCTATTAAATATTTTTAAAAATTGCATAATCCGACTTTTTTAAAAAAGTCTCATTTTAGATTTATTTATTTATATTTTTTGTATATTTTTTAAAAAGAGTAAACAATCCAATAATGTGGTTTTTAGTTTTATAAATAATGAAAATCGCATATAATTTAATAAAATTTAACGCTTTAGTTAGAGAATTAATTAAAAAAGAACAATGTGTAGTTATTAACTTATTTACGTCGTCTATATTTTTTTGCGCCCAAATACATAAAAAGAAACAAGCCTTTCAGAATAATTAAAACACGACAAAGCAAATGACTGGTAAGCAGCGATATTTGTAAATTTAATATGGAAGCGATTTTTTCCAGGTTATTGTAGAGACTGAGGTTGTAATTTAAAGGGTTATTGTTTAATTTATCATGTTTGTCGATAGTCTCCCTAGAAATCGGTTGTTTCAGAGTTTTTTACGTTGAGTTTTCATCATATTGTTAGCGTTGAAAATTGTTATTATTTTAATTTTTGTTATTTAGAGTTTGAGGAATTATGGAATTGAGAAAAAAAAGTAGTAGATTCGCTTATCAGATTAATTTTCTGCTTGCGAGAATTGCGACACTGTTCGCTGGACAATCAAGTAAATGAATTCTATAGTAACAACAATAAAAATATCACATCACAGCTGTAGGAGGCGTGTGAAGTTATAAAAGCTACCTTTTTAGCAGTAACCTTGTTGGGTTAGAGCCTATTATAACAGTGTAACATGTATTTGATTTGATTTTTTAATGATTAAAAAGATGAAAGAGAATATTTTGGTTTTGACATTATAGAAATTTTTGATTTTTTTATTATCACAATTATTTTAATTGATTTATATATTTGATGTTTTTGAAGTGTTTTAAAAACGAAAATTCGTTTGAATATATAATTTTGACAATCAATATAATTGCGATTTTTGACAGATAGATAGAGTGTATTGGTGAAAGTCAGTTTATTGACTAGTAAAAGAAAATGTGATTGGTTCTAAAAAAGTAATTTTGTCTATAAATAGACGAATATTTGAAATAAGCACGTCATACAAAAAAATTAATTTTATTATCAATTTTGATTATACTCAATTGTCTATTGAACATATTATACAGTTAGTAGAATTAAATCATAAACAGAATGTATATAGAAAATGTAAAAATCCGTGTTTTTTTCAAAAACTTTGATAATGTATTGCTTGTATTAACGGATTATGTTTTTTCGAAGATTGATAGTCTACATTTTTTTATTTCTTTTCTTTTTAGGCACCCTTTTTCTTCGCATTGTCTATTCTCAACTATATAAAAAACACTTAAATGCTGAACATATAAGCATTTTGCTTGAATATTCTTCGACAAATATTATTGTGATTTTAAATATTCAAACAAATTAATATACTTGATTTTTACACAATTATACAATCATAAATTAAGATTTTGCATTGATTTAGACAAAATATATCTATCACTTAATGCAGAATTTTTAGAAAAAGAAATAAACACTAAAATAAATACTCATTTAAGTTGATGATAAAATACGTAATTATTTGATAATTTTACCATGATAAAAATGATAGGATACTTTAAATTTTGTTAGATTTTTTTTAAATGTTCATTTAGTTATGGACAATTTTTTGTTTCCACAAGAAAATCAACACTTATCTAATTATAGAAACATTTATTTTAATAATATAACAAAATAACTACAAAAGATGGTTGTCAATTATATATCAAATTTTATAATTGATATATTTAGGGCTTTAGAACAATTAAAATAAAAAACAGATGAATCGATGTCATATAAATGTTAACAAAATAAAAAAAAAAGACATTTAAAAAATTTTCAATTGTGAAAATATTCAAAAAACCTGTAACCTTAAATAGGAAACAATCAAGTGCTAGTTTTACAGTATTATATTTAAGCCAAACTAGACATAATTAGTTTTTCAACATTTTGATATTTTTAGTAGTAGTTAAATTAATGCGTTTATTTATTTTTTATGTGAGAACGCACTTGTTACCATGTTTTTTTTTAAATATATTAGCGGTCAACAATCTAAACACTAGGTTTTAAATGTCATGTTCTTTTGGTTTTTTTAACTTTATTCTATGATATTGAGCTAATTGGATGAAATATTCTACTTTTATTATTATAAATATTAAATTTAAAAATCATATACATCAATAAAAAATATAAAAATACATTTTTTAGAAAAGCATTTTTTAAATAAATTTATCAATTGAATACTTTTACACAGCATTCAGTATAAAACATCTGTAATTCAACAATTTTTTTTTAAAGCATCAAATACTATCCCATTATATAAAAAGTAGTAAGTTTGTGTTATATATTATTTTTAGACGTTCTATATGTTTTTGTGAAATTATTACTACAGTGAATGTTATTAATTAGTTATATTGACACAATATAGTTAATTTTTACAAAATCAGAATACGTTCAATATAACAAATTCTTATCTTCTAAAGATAAACAATAATGTTTATTATAATTTTTAATATAGTCATATGCACATTTATCAAGTAGATGTGAAAAAAGCACAGGTTTACATTCATACTTAAGAAAAACATAGATAAATATAGAATTGCAGTTGGTCACATTTATAAATGTTGCATTAGCAACAAAAATAATTAGTTTTTTTTTCTCATTAACCATTTTAGATTTTCAATAGATAAGAGATTAATTGGTTTTGAAATTTTTAGAAATGTGCAATGATTGATTATCTAAAATCTAGAAAACTACTAAAAAGGTAAATGTTTTAAATTAGTTATGCTTCATCTATAAAAGCAGCATTAAGAAAATAAAATAATAAAAAATGAATAACAATTATAATTTTGATTTTATTACTAATAATAAATTTTATAAGAATTCCAATTTATATCGATATAACCAAAATACTTTTCTTTCTCTTCTTGAGATCTATTTTGGACATTAAAAGTATTTTTAGCGCTTCCCGCAATAAACATTGTTGAATTTATGATCGCATACTTTGTTGACTTTTTAAAACACGAAGGGAATTGTTTAACAGGTATATTTAATTTACTCACAAGAATTATATGGTTTAAATGAAATTGGCTGTTTCAAAAATATAAAAAAAAAAAATTTACAATATGATTTACAAAAATAATAGAAATCACAGATTGATTGCATCCAGAACAATAAATTTAATCCGTTTTCTTAAGATAAGTTTCCACTGATGATCTTAATACTGATGTTCAGGGATTTGGATAAACAATAACAGGTATTTTTTCTGATTGAAGAATTAATTGCATTAATTCATATATTTTGGTGCAGAATATACTAAGAACAGATTTAATATTGATAATATATTTTTTATAGTAATTCTTCGAAGGCCTTTATTATGTTAATTTCTGTAGCAGTTACACTAAATGAGCAACAACATAATTCAGAAAATTTTTTACATTCTAAATTATGCCAAAGAAAAATATATACCATATATTGATTACTATCGGTCTTATAAATATATAAAGAACAAAATGTTGTATTATACACATTTTTATCAATTTTGTACATTTCTTTCACAGTTTCTACAATACATAGACCACTTGATATGGTAGTTTAAAATTTTACCAATAAAAAAACACAAAATGAATAAAATTTTGTATTTTTAGATTTTTCGTGTGAATCAAAATGAAAACTTTAATTTTGATTCACACGAAAAATTATACGACCTATGAACATTTTAAAAATAAATTTATTGTAGAGCTGCTAAAGAATAAGATAAATCTTTTTTTAGAATTCACAAAAAACAATAGACATTTTTTTATTTTTCTTATTAACTAAAAACCAAAATCATATTGACAGTATATTTTTAAAATCTTCAAATTGTAATATAATGCTTTTATTTATTATAAAATTGCCTATTGATGTCTACAACATATGTTTTTAACATTATCATAAAATTAAAATCGCAACGAAATTATTTATTTAGTTTAATTTTTTCCGAAATTCTTTCTTAGAACAAATTTTATTGGTTATAAGCTAATATTATAAAATAATGTGTTGCTATCAATATCTACATTTGCTTTTTTTTGTAAATACCGCTAAGGATAAAATTTTTTCAATATAAATTTTTACTTACTGTACAAAAGAATATCAAAGGACTTAATCACTATAATTTCACATTGGTCTTGAAATATTCATTAAAACGATATCAAAATTATAAATTGATTCTTGAAGATTCATTTAAAACACATAAATAATATGCAGTAATTCTTATATAAATATGTATTGTAGTTTCTTTGAGAATGAAAAAAAAATTGAGTAGAAATTATCAGTAAAAAATATCACTCGCGCTATTCTGTTGCATATGATATATAAACTAAGATTTGTATCAGAAGCGAAAGAAATCAGTACAAAACAAATATTTAGCATATTGAACAAAAGATTTAAAACACAAAAAATTCCAACATAAAAGAAAGGCACATCATGACGGTTTTACATTCAAATTTATAAAAAAAATAAAATATCTAGCAGCTTGAAAATTTTATGGAAAAGTATATAAATGGTAATAAGTTTGTATTAAATGTAATAAAAAGATGATTTAACTTATTAATGAACAAATAATGACGAATCGAAAAAAATTATTTTAATTGTTAGATTGAAGTTGTTTGTATAATAATAAATTTGTTGGTATTTTCTATCGATAATATTGTTATCTATCAATAAATATGATAACTATGACAATTATTATAATGATATAGTTTTTTATTATCAAACTAAATTTGATTGATGATAGGTGCAGAATGTTATTGGTAAGAGTCTGACGATTTTATCAAATATAAAGTAGTTTATTGGTGCAATTATAAGGATATTGTCTATTAATAGATAATAGAATAAATAAACATACCTTTTAGAAAAAACAATTATATTTTAATTTTTGATCAGACACAATTATCCAACATTAATATAAAAACATACAAATTAATAAAATAAGTATCGATTTATATGATAAATCAATTTTTTATAAAGCTTTTTTTTCATTGTCAAGCCTAAAACTATTTGAAGAAAAAAATATTAAAACACATTAACAAAAATTTGCAAAATAAAACCAGTAAAAATTTAAATATTTTTTTAAAATTATACATATGTTGTTTTAGGTGTCATTGTTATCATAAATTTGCTTAAGATACAATTTAAATGTTATCTAATACAGTGTCACTTAACAAAAACTATATAAAGTTTACTACTATAATAGTTTAGTGAACTTGTTGCAACTGTAAAAACCATCTAAGCAAATAAACTGGCAAAAAACAATTTTTTTGTATATCTATATCATCATAAAGTTCCTGTAAATCCATCTAAAAAAATTTAATTTGTGAATAATACTTATTTAATGAGCAATATGTTTCTATTGAAATTTTCGTTATACAAAGTAAATTTTTTTTATTCAAAACTTATAAATTGATTTTGAACTTTCTTAATACTAAACCGCGTAATAAATTTTTTTTTTGATTAAGAAATAACTTTAGTATGAAAATTGTGAAAAATATTTTTTCCAGATACAAATATAAATGAATTAATTCACATATTCAATTATCAGATAACTAGATGTATATTATAAGTAAATATGATAAATTTAATTAATAAAACGACGTATTTTTTACAATATGTAAATATTCATTCACAATTATTTAACTTTAAATAACCATCAAATGTAACATATTGCAAATTCAGTTTCTATTTAAATATAATAGTAATATAAATCATGCAAAGTTATCAACAATTTTATCGTATTTTATACAAAAATCGAATACATTTTTTAAACGTATATTAACGTTAGTATTACAATTATTTTTTGCATTTTAATTTAGGGTATGCCTTTAAAATTTCTGAAGAATGTATAATATATCCAATTGTGTGTGGTTAAAAGCTTTTTGATGAAAATCAAAAAGTGTGTTTGACTTATATAAGAAAAAAAAGGATTTGAAGCTTTAAATCGGGTTGCGTACACACTTGGTGGCAAGTGTGCATGGCGCAAAAAAATGTTCAATATCGCTTAGTTATTTGCTATGTATGATTAATTTAACTTTGGTGAAAGACCTGGACCGGGGTAATGCCTGAGGTCTTGGTCTGAGGCTGAAGTGAGAGCACTTTCATAATACCTATTATATCCCAACATGGGTTCATTGTGGGGATAATTAAAATAGACAGGAAGGAGGGAATTTTAGTAGGGAACTTGTTCTATCAAATTTATACATATAAGTACCCCCTTAAAGTATGTGGTTTACCATTCGGGTATAAAACATTGAAATCTAAAATGTTTTGAGAAATAGAGTTTTAAACATTTTACTAAAATATGTAATTATATTTTAATATTTTTAAAATGAAAAATAACCCTTAATTTGATTTTTTTACAAGTTTTATTATTCACAAAAGTATTGAAAAGAAATGTACAAATAAAGCACATAGCATAAGAATGTAAAAACAAGTCAATTATGAAAACATCTATGTAATTTAATATTATATAAAATTCAATCACACTTAAATTGCGTTTCTAGAGCATTTATTTAGATTTAGTAGAACCCAAAACCAATTTATTAATTGCATTTTATTTTATAAAAACTCAAAGGCTGAAATAAAAAATTTTAGTTACATGTATTCATGATATAATATAATATTCAATAGTACAAACCATTTGAATAAATTTGTTACACATAAAAACCTAAAACTGTGGCCTTTCAACGGAAAGGTATTTTTTCTTGTTTTTTTATTCTTTAAAAAAAAATTCCACATTTTTAAATATTTGGTTGATAAAATAAATATATTGTGGCAAAAAATATAGTTGCAGCGCTTCAGAATATGAATTTCGGTGTTGTATAACGTTTTTTGTTAAATCATTTTGATCATACATTTGTGCACAGAAATATAACATGTTCCTAAGAGAAAATCAAATATATCAAATTAAAATAAATTCTTTTTTTCATAACAAAAATATGCAACAAATGTAAAGGTAATATATACATTATAAATCATGTTAAGATGCATAATTAATTTTTAGCGCCAGAAATCAAAAATATGCTCTATCTAGAAAGAATTTAGTCATAAAAATTTCTATAAATGCATAATGAAATTGGAATTCAAATGTAAAATATTTGATATAAAAAATTGACATTGTAAACATAAATTATATGTTCAATTTGATTAAAAATTAATTATATTTCATTTAAATAAATAAAATTAAAATATTAATAAAATTTTTCGGTTAATAAATCAATAAAAGTTATTAAAAGGTATAATATTAATATAGAGAAAGAAATGTGGAAAAAAGATAGAAAATATAACTGAAGAACGTTATAATCAGAGATACTAAGGTTCACAACATATCTTAGTGTGGAATAAAAGAATCATATAAATAAAACAAATTATTGCAAATAAAAAAAATTTCGGTCATGTAGAATTCGAAGAAATAATATATCTGAAAGAATTGAAAAAACAATTTTCTAAGAGAATTTATAATAGCACAAACTTGTATTTATAAAAAATTATGTTTTTACCTTAGATTTTAATCAAAAAGTTCATTGTTTTTGAAAAACTAAAAGAAATATTTATAACTTCTCGTTTATTTTTTATCGATTTCACCGTTACAATAAAATACAAATCATCAACTATAATTAAAATATTTTATTCGTATTTAGTAAATATCCTTATTTAAACGTTTTTTAGTTTACGCATTTTTTCAGCGTATACAGATCTATAAAAATGTGAAATTGTTAGTTTTATGTGGTTTAATCGCTACTTTGCTATAAAAAACAACATATATATTGATGAAATTTCGAAGCCGATTTATTTCGAGGCATTATACATAAGACAAAAAAACGGTAAAAAAATGGTTATTAGAAAGAAGTCGTTCTGTGAAAAAATAAAAACAAAAAGATAAAGCACCAAACATAAATAAAATCCTTTGAGTATGTTGCAACCTTCAGCACATGCAAGGAAAATAATTTAATAGAGTCCGCTACAACTGAAACCAGGAAAAGACCCCCACAGGAAAGAAACAAAACGAGGACACTAAAAAAGATCACTTTTTAGCACCTTTATTTCATTGACTTTTTCTCCTATTTATTCTACTTGTGAAAAATGCGAAAATATATTTTAAACAATAATCAGTTTGTTTGTCGTGTCTTTAATAAAAAGGATAGATATTAAAACTACTATATCACAAATTAAGCTTTTATCCAAATTATTAATGTAAATTGAACTTATATAGAAATTTATTTTTATCTCATTTCACAAATTAACCAAAAAAATCATAATAGTAAAAATTTCAAATTTTTTCACATGGCAAACTTGGTTCAAAATTTAAAAAATTAAGAAATCACATATTTAAACATTTACATACAAACAAAGATACGCTAATTCTTTATGGTATTTTTATTATAAAAAATATAAAATAAAACAATTTAACGCATTTCTAAAATTTTTGCATAGTATATATTTTATTTATATGATGTCTTTAGACGATAAGTGTAAGATTTATGTTCAATTTGCCGTTTTTTAGTTTCCTATATCTTATTTTGTGTATATTATTCTATTTTTATAGTTTCGTGTTGCAAAAAAATTTACTGTTAATTGAATTACGAATAGATGTTAAAACATAAAATACACAAACTACTCTTCTGCAGATCGAACCTTTTTTTTGCATATTTCGGAATTCCATCTAACCTTTTTTACTAACTATGAATTAGTTAACGTATGTTACCTTTCAACAAACACACACATATCATAAAAAAGACATCACCCTAAAAGTAAAAATTATTATATTAAATTAAATATCAATTAAATTCTTAGCGTCACAAACTTTTTCTAGAACGATATTTAATTTTACAGATTTAGCAAACTGTTTTAAATGCATAATTAAAACAAAAAAAAATTTAAGTGCATTTAAAATACATTTTTGTAAAAAACAAGTTTTTTTATTTAAAAAAATTGTTTTTTTACCAATATGTAAAGCCAGCTAAATAACAAACTACCTTTAAGAATCATTTGATATCAATAAAGCTTTTGTCAATTCCCTCAACATCATAATTCTTAATAAAACATCAAAATATCATTTTTCAAAAAAAAATTTTTTGGAACAAAATATAATAAATTAAATTAATTTCGTTTTTTTAAAAAGTAATTTCTTTTACAACTAATTGCTATAACTTATTGCAGTTTAAATCGGCTATAGTACAAATAATTAGATGAAGCATATTTTGGTTTTTGAAAAAAAATATTTTATCTGTTAAAGAAAATATTATTTCATGTAAATTTTAACACAAATTTGATTCTTTTTGATATCATTTTGTAAGTACTTAAGTTTTCGAGAATTATTATAATTACAAATTTTAATATTTATAATTAAGACATATGTTTTTATAAATAATCTATTATTTTTTTTTAAATTTTACGAATGAAAATAGTTAATAAAATATAAAAAGTACCAATTTTATGTTCCTTTTTTACATAAATACATTTCTTGTTACAAAAATCTTATATTATTTAAAATCCTTATGCTATTTCATAACGAAAAAGATAAATTCTTGCAAAACTTAAAATAAATATTTTATCACTAAAATTCTTGTATTTAAATAAAACAAATATTTTTTTAAAATCATTTTTTAATTGTAAATAACTTCATATATTATTTTGCTAATAAAAGCATAATCAAAACGAAAAAAAGTAGAAAAGTTATTTTTAGATGAAATATATCTAATATTTAGCATATTAATAGATTTAAAAATGCTTAATTTTCATTTATAGTCTGTTTATCACAAAATAAATTTAAAGATTTTACAAAAAATTTTAGAGCTGCATCTTCGTGGATAATAATAATAAAAACCAGTAACAAAAACTAACATAAAGAAGTAAATCGGCCAAACTTTCTTTACAATACTGTAAGCGTAAAAAAAGGTGTTAGGACCAAAATCAAACATATAAGTAATTTGATATCGTGACAATAAAAATTAATAAATTACGAAAAAAAATCAATAATGAAAACTAATCGTTTGAATAATAAAAATTCTGAAAAAATATAATCAAAAATGATAAAAAATAATAAAATCATTTTATTGTGAATTCTAAAAAAAAATTTTGCTTTAAA
Organism: Edhazardia aedis USNM 41457; assembly: GCA_000230595.3. Taxonomy (NCBI): domain Eukaryota; kingdom Fungi; phylum Microsporidia; family Culicosporidae; genus Edhazardia; species Edhazardia aedis. The sequence goes on from AFBI03000099.1 coordinate 13,579, forward strand.
GAAAGTAGGTAATTAGCAAAAATTACAGAAAAAATCAAAGTAAGAAATGCATATAAAAAATCATAACATATCAAGAATTTGAAACTATAGACAGTTTACCTTAAAAATGCTAAAAATAATACACTCTATTATAATTTTATAAATTTAACTTTTTTCTTTCATTATTTTTTTTAAAAAAACCATATTAAGTACATACAAATAGAATGTACAAAGTATTAGGGAAAGTTACAAAAAAAATCGGTTAAAATATTTTCGTTACTAACTTTAAATTAATGTTTGAGTAACAACATTAGAATTTGTGAAGTAAGATTAAAAGTTAGGGTTATAAGAATTCAGTTAATTGCTAAAAAACAAAGAACAAAGAAAAAAAGAAGAGCAACAATGATAGATTTTTGATACAAATATGAAAATTGAATCGTCAATTCATCGAATATATCCATTCCATCAAACATGAATTAACGAAATTATTAGATGAATATAGTTTATAGCATCTTTTATGCTGAGCTATGATTATTTATGATTTCAATACAGTTATCTTTTTTATATAAGAAAATAACGGTAAAAAACTTTTTGCAAAATCCATACTTTACAAGAACGCTGCAACACATTTAGTACTATTCCAACATGAAAAACAATTTAAAATATCATTAAGTTTTTTTAATGATTCATTGCTATTATCCTGCATCTCAATGTAAAAAATCACGTTTTTAATGTAGACATTTGCGAAAAGTTATACAGTGTTTAAAAAGTTTACAATCAATAGTTTCCTGTTTGTAGCCTGCAAAAAACATCATTGTAGATTTCAAAAACACACTGTAAAGTTTGCCCACATATATCCGCATCAAGAATAACAGGAATTACCTCGCTAATTTTCTATTACAAAAATTTATTAGATTACTTCAACATTCAAAAAGTTCGATTTAAAACACTTTATTGTTCCGTGCACACTTAATACCGTTTGTGCACGGCATTAAACATGGCATAAATCCAATTTATCAACCCTATTTAACAATTAAGACAATATGAATGCACACACATATTGAACTTAGATACATTTTATTCAATATTTTCTTATAAAACTATGGTGATTTTGTCTAATAAAATAAATTATAGTTGTTTTAGCATCTTTTAAATACAACTTTAACTGAAACACACGGAATTTTTGCTCTACAGTTTATAAAGACCAGTCTTTTTTTACTTTACATTATTTTATCTATATTGATTTTAGTAACAATTTATTAAAAAAATATTGAATCATATTAAAATACCTCGGTTGGATTGCCAGAAACAATCTAATGGCCTTAAGTGGCACGCTTGGGTTTAAACAATCTGATTATCCGTAAAAGACATGCAAACTCGTTTTTTTTAGATTAAACGAAACTATTTAAGTTTTTTCGTGATTATTTGCAACTAATCACCTTATTATCAATATATATAAAAGTGATAAAAAAAAATTCGTATATAAGTTATTTCATTAAGATAAACACGAAAGTGCTTTTAAAAATCAAATTTGATCAAAAAAGCAAAATATCAATTTGATAAATTACGTCAAACAAAACAATTTTTAGGGTTTGAAATTTTGTAAAAGCTAATACACGTAATTATAAAGATTACTTTTTTACACGCAGATATATTACATCCAACAACTATTTTCTATAACAACACAATAGAAATATTTTCGTCTATTCCCATAAAAATTTTTTTTCTCAATTTAAATATACACTTTACGATAATTATATATTTTGATCGAAAATAATTGCAAAATAACCATATAAAAAAATCAAATTCCTTGTTTTAGATCGATAAAAATTATATTATATCAATAAAACTTTTTAAAATATACAAGGCTATAGACATCAAGTGATCACTTTTTTTGATTTCGCTGATCTATTTAGAAATATTTCATAAAAATTTTATTCATTACTTTGCGTTTTTTTTGCTATCTGCTGCTAAAAAGGTTTATAAAAACCAATCAAACTATAAAAACAGACGTGAAAGCATTTTAAAATATCATAAAAATTAAAACCGATGTTCGAATGCATGCATATATTATATATTGTTTATTTTATTATAAAATGTTAATTCATAAGAAAAATAATAGTAGAAGGAGCTAAATGTTATAATTTGAACGATCTAATATTTAAAATCATTAAAAAACTTAAAAAAAGCATATATTGTACAATACGCAATATTTTTAACTTAGTGCGATGTGATTACACAGGAAAAAAAGAATCTCCTTTTTTCTCCGTTTTTATATAAGTTCAGGTAAAAAATTAGTAATATTTTGTAATGATTAGTGAATCTTATTTGATATTAGTTTATCGGCTAGTAAAAGTATAAACAGAATTATGGAAAGAAATAAATGCATCAAAGGACACTATGCACACAAAAATTTGATTTGACCTTGTTAATTTTCAAGACTGGCTATTGATTAATTGCTTAATATAACAAAAAACTTTATTTTTGATTTTAAGATACTTTTTTTAACTCGATAGAACATTTTGTTAAATATTTTTGTATATAAAAATTATATAATAAAAAAAACGAGAAATTTTCTTCTATTTAATAACAAATTCATCAATAAAACGAAAGCAAGATGACTGTGAAGTCAAAATAGAGCTTAAAAAAGATCAAGAATATTTTTTGAATACAAATCTTATTATTTTAGTCTAAATAAAAATCTAGTAATTATAAAATTAATTCAATATTTCTTACATAATACTAAATTTATGAGCAAACAAGACAATTGATCTCTATTTAATATTATATGAGCAACATTATAATGCAAAATATATGAAATACAAAAACTATCATTTAATATAAAAAACAAATGCCACTGTGAAACTAAGAACCGAAATATATATGGACATTTTTTGTGAATCAAACATAAAAATTATTCATTAATCATAAATTCAGAAAACACGTACATAAAGATGCTATTACAAAAAAAAATGGAAAAATTCTACGCAAATATTGCATCAGAAAAACGATTTAATTACTGTATATAATTTTTATTATGATTTAATTAAAACAAACAAAAATAAATTTCATGTAAGTTGAATTTTTTTATAAGATAATATATATAATTTCATTTAATTAAATGTAGATAAATACACAGCTAACATATATTTTATATTTTAGTTTATCTTTTCAACGTGTAGTGGTTTTTTAACGGGCAACAAAGTGTTTTTTATAATATTCCTTAGCGAAAATTTCCGAATATGCACTAACACAATACACATTATAGTTAACATTTAAATGTATAAAAAAGCAGCAAAAAACAAAACGTCATTTTTTCACAAGCTAATTATACTCGCATAATAATTATTGAAAAATATAGTAGGTCACTATTGTTTCATTATAACATTATGCATAGGTATTTTTTTCTGTTTTAAGATAATTAAAAAATACAGACGTATAGATACAAATAACTTTTTATTAATTGCGAATTTATTATAAAAAATGAATAAAAAACATATTATAGCAGATGGAATAAAAGGTATGAATTTTTACTATTGAAACTAAACTTTATTGTAAGTGATAGCTAAAACCTTTATTTAAGATAGAAACCAACATTATTTTTTCTTTCTAAAATAGCTTATAGTGAATATGCATTGTAAATGCCAATTTTACAAAAGTTACAATGTAAAAAAAATTAAAAATTTATGTGTATTTACATTATAATTTTCTATACTTGTAAATCATTTTTGTAAAAAACCTGTTTAAAATTTACTTTGTTCATTCCGCAAAATATATCTTTGTATCTTGAGAAAATATATCCACAGTATGAAACCCATGTACAAGTAAACAAAAAAATCCTATATAAAAAAGCATTTGAGCATAACCAAATTTTTTTAAAGAATTTTTTAGTGTAAAAAAAACCCAAGGAATATTAGCATATTTTTCATAAATTGCGCTAACAATATAGTTTTTTTTGAATATAGAAGCCCGGTTAAGCTGTAGATTTTTCTCTCAGAAAGAGTTTGCTGTGTTATTTAAATTTACAAAAATTTTTATTGAGCAATCAGAAATTTTTTAGTAGTGCATTTACATTTTTTAAGAATTACAGCTTGTAACCGAGAATCGAAATTTGTATAGGTACTTGTAAAAAAAAGTTGAATAACGTATTTAATTATAATAAAACACATTATCGAGTATTTACACAGATCAATATATGTATCATTATAAAATTTATTTAAAATGAAAAAACGTTTTGCAAATAAAAATATTTATAGTATTTTTTTATCATAATCACACTCTTCAGTAATTCAATTTATATGTACACGTAAAAATAGAAACAGATCAAACTATTTTTTACACAAAAAAACGGAAAAACATATAGAGAATTTACGTAGGTATTAATTTGATTCATAAATTCTGTAAAGATTTGCTTTTACAAAAAAAGATTGCTTGTATATAGTTGTATTTCGATTTTTTACATTACTTATATGTATCACTCTGCATTTATATAAACGTTTTTATTTAGTATTTTATAGACTAGTTGCACAATTTAGAAGCCTATATAGTTTCTTATATGTGAATTTTACATCTTTATATATTTTGTTTTTATTTTTGCCAAAATTTTGATCTTTATTATTTGATTTTTTTCGAAAGAATGCAATATATATTGAATGTTTTCTAAAATAATTAAATTTTACATATAAAATACGTGTTTTTCATATAAAATAGAAATATATAAAAGTTTTAGAAAATTTTAATTACCAAAACTGATCAGAAACCTGTGGGTATTAATTGCATCGAAAAAATCATAGCACGATATTAGTAACATTATATATATTAATCAATCTAATATTTTTGCTTGACTGTAGATGTATTATATCTTAATAGACCTTATTTCGGATATGTTATAAAATTTTTATATTTAGAATTTAAAACAACCAAATGTCACATTTTTGCAATTTTATGAGTTATGATATTTTTAATAAGAATATAAATAAAGGATACTGTAATTCATGAAAAAAAGGTTTTTTTTATAAATCTCTTATAATGCTGCATTATTTTGCTGCGAATTTATTATCCTTTCAAACTATCGTCTGTCCAGTATAATTTTCTCCGCTTGTTTTTTTGTACGAGTTGCATGAGCAGGTTTCTAAATTATCTGCTACATTCTGAAATTTCTTAGTCAATCATATTGCCATAAAGGTACCATCTTTTAGATAGAAATATTTATATTTAGATTGCCAATCGTTTTCAAAAGTATGTTTTTCTAAATGCTTAATACACACTAATCCGCAAAAAAAGCAGATCTTATTTGTAACAAGAAAATTTGTCCCAAAATTTTTTAATTTAAATATAGAAAAATCAGTCACGTAGTGCTAAAAGATAGATTCATGATTTAAACTTTCTATAATTTAAAAATAAAATATAAACATATAGACATAACATCGTTTTATGAACTATAGATAAGAATAAAAAGATTTTTTACTGTTTTTTTTTTCGTGCAAGACTTTTTTTTTCAACTATTCTTTGCATGTGTTGTTATATTTCAAGGTCTTAGATATATATAATCCTTATATTTTTCTAATTACCTACCTGTCATAAAAAAATTTACAACGCATAACATACAATATATATTATTTATTTTACTAGAAAAAACATAAAGTTGAAATTGGTTTGAATGATAAAATCAGGTTTAGAAGATGATTTTTGACTTGCACTGATTAACCAGTTAAGAAGTCAATTTGAAAGGTATAGCATATAAAGTTTGTGTTTCAAAACAACTATAAATACTCTCCTAAATTTTAAAGAAAAAAAAATGAACACAGAACAAATAACAAATAACGACGAAACAAAAAAAATTTTCTTTTAGAACTTCAAAGAAACTTATCCATTTTTTAACAAATCTGCGCGATTCTAGCCAACAAAACTTAGAACGTAACACTAACTATAGAAGATCTTGTATCTAGATTAAATCATGCTGATAACAGCTTTTAATTTTCAAACTAATTTAAAAATTTCTTCATAGTATTTATGATATATTTTAACAGTTAATTTAAGTTTGAAAAAATTGTAATAAAATTATAAATATAATTTTTCACACGGAATGAGCGAAAAAATTTAATAATTCTTTAAATAAATAATGATATTCTTCCAAATTTAGTTATAAAAAATATATTCTATATATACGTGAATTAGTTAAACTTTAGGTTATTAAGCAGAAAATGAAAAATATTAGCTATATAAACATTCTGCCTATTGTTTTTTTTTCATTATATTGTTAATGAAAAAAACTTTATAACTAAAATATTAATATATATCAATCAAGTAAATTTTTCGTAACATAATTGAAAAATAGTAGTAATTTTTTTTTGATTTTTCTGTTATAAATATATTTTGACTGCAATTTAGACAAATTAGACATAAATTATACTTTTTGCTTGAAATGTAATTTTTCTGATAAAAAACAACATATTGCTTTAAATAGTTTTATATAAACGTGATTTTTAACTTGCTCAAAAAATCCAGTTAATGCCAATGAATTATCTTTTGAAAAAAAATTGAAAACATTTTATCATGTTATTATTTGATACTTCATTCGGAAGTTTATTATATATTCAATCTATAAACCATGCATCAAAACACCACTGAGAAAAAAGAAAAATTATTTTAATGTGAAAAATTATCGAACACAATATAAAATGATTTTTTCCATATTATCGTTTTGAAATTGTGTTTTTCATAATTTTTTGATTTATTATTCGATATGCATCTCTAAAAAAAAATCACTATAAAATTGATTTTATACGAAGTAATAGTGAATAAAGAAATTATAATATTCAGAAAAAATTATAAGTTTGTTTCTATAATTTTCGCTTATCCTTTCTTGACAATAATAAAATAAAAAACAGCATTTTGTTAGAATCCGTTCATATTTTTAAAATTTTTTGAGATTACAAGGATATATGCAAGAAATGACAACTTTTGAAGACAATTTTATACATATATAAATAGAATATTTGTTTAAAGTTTATGCAAATTATATAAAACAAATTCTAGTTACATGAATTGTACCTTTTTGTATTTAAACATGGCTGCGCCAGTAATTTTTGATTGGCATGATTTTGAAAAAATCTACACTAAAAAAAGATTAAACTATTATAGTATTATAGAACAATAAAAATATTATAAATGACTGATAATATTTTTATTTAAACACTATTTTTTGTTATTTGCCTTTATCCCATTCATATTTTCAAACCTTTAGCAGACGCTTCTTCATTATTTACTCCATTTCTTCTTCTTATTCTTCCTTTCTGCTATCTAACTTCTTCTTATCTATCAATTGTGATTTGTTGTCTTATTAATATAGTAGTTCTAAATTTTAAAATCACAACTTTTTCTGTAAAAACATTTTGATTTATACTTTATGTTTTATTTACAAAATAGATAAAGTTTATAAATTTATAAAACTTTTTTATGTTTTTTCATATATTTATACAATGCTATACCTTTGATATTTCGTAGTTAAATATTACCTGAAGAAGATGAATTCATAAATTATCTAATGACAGATGAATTTGTCTCAAATAATAATATGATATATGCACGTAAAATATTATTAGATTATCAATAAGCGCATAAAAGAAACACATAAGAATATTTATTTTCTTAAAAATTGTTCGATTCACACTTTTTAAACCATCTTTAGTTTGAAAAACCTATAAATCGGCGTTAGAAATATTATAAAAACGATGAATAAAAACAGCCAATGCTAAACAGTGCTTTACAGGTGAATATTACAAAAAAATAAACTTAAACACACTTTAAAGGTTTATACTGGTTCTTTAAATTTATTATTTAATATTTATAAGTTTTCAGCTTTTTTCGGCTGGCATCGATATTGTATATTCTAGTTACTTCATTATCTTCCATTTTTAAATAAGTACAGACATTAGATCTTTAAAGTTTTTTGAGAGGAGGAAATTTTGAAAGATTAGCTTTAAATCTGAATTTAAACACCAAAATACCGAAATATATCTGGTTTGTTTATTATACACAGTATTTCTATTGTTGAAACAAAAGTTATATAGAAAATTGTGAACATAAGTTGGTTATCCGCTAATAAAATTATAATTTTGATTATTTTTAATATTTCTTATAATTCCTATATTTTATCAATATATTAATTACATATTTTTTATTGTTTTTAAATTAAAAAAATAGAAGGCAAAAAAATATTGGATATATATTTTTTGTCAAATATTTTATGCGAAATTGAATAAAAATTTTATGTTGAACATTTTCATACTTGACAAATACGATAATATTTATATAAAAATTATAATAAATTGATATAATATGAGTTGAAGAAGAAAGTTTGTTGGTTTTGTTATTTTAATATTGTTGATAAGATAAAACCTTTTCAAAGAGGAGTAGATTAGTGTATCTTATCTATCAAAGGTTTCAAAAGATTTTCAATCCATAAAAAACATTAAAAGCAACTAATATTTTCTTTTAATTTTTCTAATCACACTTTATCCAACACATGATTTATGTGCAATAATAAATAAAAATGTACTTTTTATATATCAGTAGATAATAAAAATTCAATTTTCAAGTGTAATTTAGCGAAAATAATTTTTTTTATCATCATTTAGTATGTGTTTCGGGTTTTGAAATTTAAATAAAATATACTTTACAACAAATTTAAAAAAGATGATTTTTACCGCATAGAATCATATATTACCTATTTTAAAAATAAAAAATAATGTTTATATATTAAAAACAAAAAAATTAAAAAAAATAGTTATAAAAATTTTCGAATTTCATATAAAGTTTATTGCACATATTGAAGTAGTAGTAACAACTAAGACGTTAAAAACAATGAAATAAAACACATATTACTGCATTATAACACATCTCATGAATATTCAAACTTGTTTTCAAATTAGATAAAGAAATTTAAGAAATATTATATCGTTTTATTCGTGAATTAAGGTAATATCGATAGTTTATGTTCGTTTTATGATTCAAAAAAATCAGTCGAAAATGTCATAATATTATTGAACTAGTTTAATAAATACTAAATCGCCTTTCTACTGATTAGAGAAGCATATAAATAGCAAATTATATTATTAATTAACAAAAGTGTTAAATATTTAAAATTATTTAATTTATCATCTTTTGCAATTAAAATGTTTTTACATGTAGATAATTATGTTTAATAGGAATTAATTAGTTTATGAAGATAATGATTTTATTTGATAAATGATATTATATTGGTGACGTAATTTACTGAGTACATAGTAAAAAATGTTTTTATTTTATAAAAAGATTCAACTTATGTCTAGTATGCCTTTTAAAAATGCTAACAAAAAGATAAAAAAACCATTAAAACCTATTTTTTAAAACAATGCTATTTTTCATACCACTGCCATCAATCTCTATATTAATATCATTTTTTTGTGCTTACATAATATAAATTTCAAAGACTTCATGATAATTTTGTTGTTTAAGAAATAAATTTTCGGCTTCAGCAGGATTCGTATTTTTGGTAATAATGTCA
>AFBI03000099.1:23329-144590 GCA_000230595.3 Edhazardia aedis USNM 41457
AACTTCTATGTTTTCGAGATCAAGTTCTGATTCCGCTGAACTATAATATTCACAATTTAAAATAATTTCATCATTTTCAAAAATATTTTCTGGTTCTATGATTAATTTTCTTTTCGTAGACGGTTCAACTATATGATCAAGATGATTATTCTCTGGTTCTGTGGAACAACGTTCTGTGTGTATAGAATCAATTTTTGTGTTAATAACTATCTTTTCTAAAGTACTAAATTCATCATCAACGCATGTTCGTCTTCGTTTTATTGTTGGTTCGTTATCTTCGAATATTAGTTTATCATGTAAAATGTTACAAGTGCATATCTCACATACATTATAAATCACATATTTGTAATCCAAGCGACTTGAATTCGACGACAATTTTTTTATTCTGAAAATTATTTTTTTGTTTAAGTTTATTTTTAGTTCGTAATATACATAAAACCCAAGATCAGTGTTATTTCTGGATTCTGTCATATGTATTTTTTCTATTAAAAATACTTTTTCGATATTTTTAACACCGAAATTCAAATTTGACATAAAATGCTCACTAATTGAAGCAGCTATATCGTACATAACCGGTTCAATTATGTTGTTTTCTACTTCTTTTGGCAGGCAAAAATGATTTTCAAATATTTTTCTTGGGTTTTCCTTATTACTTGTTGTGTTTTCATATTGATCAATGGTATAAACCGAATCCGTTTGTGCAAAATTCACTTCATGCCACGTGAAGTCATCCAAAATGTTCAACCCGATGTCGTTATTGCTTGCTCTGATATACAAAGTAAACCAAAAAACGCATATTATCATTAGCATCAATTTCTAGGAGGTCTGAATTCATAAAAATACAAATAATTAAAAGATAAATTACTAAAAATATCTAATATTAATTATATTTTTTTTGAAGGATTTAGAAAAAAAATTATATTTGGTGGTTGATAAAAAAATGAATGCACAAAACCAAGTATTAATACTACAAATAATAAACCAGTAGCTCATTTTTAAAAGATTTCGAGGTTAGAACTATGTTAAAATTCGAACAATTATTTTTAAACAAATTTTAATTTTTTTGAAATGATGCTGTATTTTTAAAATAACTCATTTGGTGGATTAAGCTATTAGTTATTCAAAATTGGTATTAATATTTTAATTTAGTTATGTAATCTGGTTATGAGTATCAACCAAGAATTTTTAATGAGATATTATTGAAATTTGTTTTTTTATAAATACAATATATCTGTGTCATTTCAGGCAAAAACAAAAAAAATCTGATGTTGGTTGTGATTAATTTTTTAAAAACAATTATTTTAATAGTGATACTAATGTATTATCGTTTCTCTTAAGTGCAATTAAAATATTTCTCGATATAATTTTCGATTCATTTTTAGACAAGAAAGTTTTATTTATCTTTTATTTGATTTGAAAAATGACATGATAAGAAATTTTGAACCCAATTTGTAGATTAGATTATGCCTAGATATTCTTTATTAAAGAATTAGCAAAAAATTATTTCATCACGGAATTTTTGACAAACAATGAATAGCTAAGAGGAAGAGAAGAAGAAACCTATGTGCCAACAGAAGATTGATTTCTGCAAATATTACATGAAAAAATATGAAAAAATAAAAAAACCTCAAATGCCAGTCTCTTTCTTTTATTTTAAAAAATATTATCTTCCTTCTTGGATGGTCGTCATAGCTCAATCTTTTTTTGATGTATTTAAGTTGTTAGTAAATAGCAATAACCAAAAAACATTTCAAGACAGAGTCTTATAAGAAACATAAAAAACAATTATTTTTCAATAATATAACTGTATATTAAAAAACCGTAATTTTCATTTTTTGCGTGCCGAAAATGTATAATAGTTACACGTCCATACAATTAAATATAATTCATAGAGTTTAGTAAACAAACATTTATATATTTATATTGTATATGTTTAAAAGTAATAAAAAGTGCTTGATCCCTTCATAGTCTATCCATTAGTCTTTCTATGAAAAAATTTACTTTTTGTATAGAGAGCCACTTTTATGTTAGTTTTATATACAATGTTTATCGAGCTCAAAAGTTTTACAAAGAATGATTATAAATATACAGCATCTATTTTTAAAAAATTTATTTATATGCATTTAGCAAAGATATTTATTGTTTTTTAAATTTGATACAACTATTGCTATAATAATGTAATTCCATTGGTAAGATACAAATTAAACCTTTATAAATACCGATTATTTCTTAACAAGCTTATTGACTGCTTAAACTAAAAGAATTTATTTGTTTTAAATGAATAGCTATATGTCAACAAATATATGTTTTTTTATAATAGTTATACGAAGGCAAAAAGTTGTTCAAAAACTTGAAAACCTTATTTTCATTGAATTTTTAATTAAATTCTAAGGGATGTTGTTTTATTGCAATCTGTGAGTTTTCAGTAATATTATATTTCGCTGTGCAATTTATCTATCTTTTATAAACAAATATATTATCTAATTACGTTTATATATTGTATGATTAATTAATTTTGAAAGAGCATGGCAAAGATTGTGCTCAGAAAAATAAATATTAATGTATCTCATATTTTATTGAAATATTGTATTTTCATAGCTTTGTGGCGTATTAACGAAAAAAAACCGTCTTTTGCATTCAAAACATCATAAAAAACGTTATCTTTATGTGATTCGTGATTTTAACACATAAAAAACAAATCAACATAAAAACACAACATGCTACACGTATTAGAAAACATTAAAGACATAATTACATTTGAAATGAACTGTAATAAATAAAATTGAACATTGTTTAATTAAATACGTGTGTTTTTGACAGTGACTCAGTAAGAGCGACATATGCCATATGGTAATTTTTATCATCAAATTTAATTATTGTAGATTTTTATTGTTTTTAATTTACACAATTAAATCTTGAATTCACTTTTTAAAAAATGCAATTATTAAATATTAAACACATTATTAATTGATTGTTTATTTTAAGATATTGTGATACTAAAATCACTTTTAGTCCACAATTCTGAAGGTTTCGCTTTAAACAAGCATGTTTTTGATAAAAAGAAAAATCTTGAAAAGGATTTTTCAGAATGATGATAAATACCAAAAAAAATATAAATTAAAATTTTTATACAACCCCGAAAGACATAAAAACGGATAGAAAAACACACAGGCATCGCAGTGACAAGAAACATCCCTCACAGAGGAAACCTTGTAATTACTTAAAAAACAAGAATTATCTTTCTATTTAAAACAATTTCCCGTTCACATTCTTCACCTTCAATATAAAAAAATCAATCAACAATTAGTATATTTTATAAATGTTTTGCTATAAAAAAATTTGTATTAAAATGCTATTAGTAATTCTTAAATTTTTCCAAATATCATTCTATTAAGAACATATTGCTTATAATAACATTAAAGGAAGTAGATTTAGTGTCTGACTGTTGTTTTAGATTGCCAAAGCAAACATATATACAATTTTAATAAAATCGTCAAGGCGAAAAGCTTTTTCACGCGAAAAAAATTGTTTTTTTTTGAATCATTAGAAATGCACAAAGAACGTTTTACTTAAAGAAATAGCCTCTATCAATTTACTTAATTTTTTTTTCTTCTTTTCCATAATCAACAAATAATTCATCCACCTTAAAAAGTCAATTGTCAATCAAATTGATTGACATAAAATTATTCATCTGCAAATTTGTAAAATAAAGATAAATCATATTTTTTTTGAAGATAAGAAACATTTAAACTAAATTTCATAGTGATATTGAAATGGGTGTTTAATTCAGTTTTATTTAGCACTTATTTGATTTCAGGATTTTTGATTTACAAAAGTCAAAACAAGTGTATTCCACTTATATTCAACAATTACGCTAAACGTAATTTATCAAATAAATAATACAAATTTTGAAATTTACTCTTAACTCTTATTATTGTTGATTTGTTCAATAATTATTTAAGCTTAAATTATATCTATGTATATCACTACTGGTCATTTTTATTTCACCAAAAAAACTTATATAGTTTTATAATTTTAATGTAAGTTTTTTAAATTTGCTTGAATTATAACTATAATGATTTGTTTGTATTTAATTTGATTGCGATGATATTATGCTAAAACTAATTTTAAACAATGAAATAACCATGTTTATGTTTATTTTTATGTGAAATTTATATAATAATTATGTATGCCTACTCATGATAAAAATAAATATCTTTAGCTTCTGTTGGCTTAATAACTGTTTTTTAGTTTACTAGAAACATGTCAATGAAGCTCAAGAGCATATATCATTAATTCATTCCTTCAAAATTAAATTTCGATTTAATATATAAAAATATCAATTACTCAATCTTAAGAAAAAAAATTTTCAAATTATAATGCTGAAGAATATATTTTTCTCATAATACAATATATTTTTTTAATAAAATTTAAATAATAATGATTAGTGTATTTTTTTTAATAGCAAAAAAAACAGGTCAGCTTAAAGATCAGATATAAAATAAAGTAATGTATTATGTGTCTACGAAAAAAATTCTTTAAATCCATAGTTTACAAAAACAAACACAAATTTGAACAAAAAAAGAAATAAAACAAAGTAAGAACAAATTCTTTTATTCCTACGCCTACATTGTCGACATAATTTTTTCAGTGTTGGACCATTCTTGCGATATAATCCAATATAGTGATTTATATCACTTAAACAACTATTATGTTTTCCATCAGCACCACGATTTGTTTTTGTGCTAAAATCTTGCACGACAATAAAAATTCCAAATTCATCCGACCGTTTTTCAGCACGCTTGACTTGCTTGTTCTCACATTCATCATAATGTTCGTACTCGTGCTCATTCAAAGTATTTCCTACAATCCGATATTCTTCAAGCCTGACGAAATCGAAAAGTTTGTTAAACTTGTTTATTGCATATTGAGACAAAGTCATTTTTTCATCAACTGTTTGAAACATCTCACTAAAATCAATTTCATCATTGCATCGAGTTAGAAAATAATTTAGTGGAAATATTAAACTGTCGTATTCACTAAAAAAATTCCTATAAGTTTCAATATTGAGAGCATTAATCATTAAATTAGCTTTAATGTCTTGATTGGGTAAATACGATTGAACAGTCTCATTTATAAACGGTCTGAAATTTATTAATGAAAGATCATAAATTGTATTCACATTTTTGTTCAATTCGTAAAAACTACCAATTTCAACCCCGGATCTATAAGTATGTCTCGCTAAATTTTGATTTAGTAATACAAAGAATTTTTGCCAAAATAACTCAAAGATTCGATTATATTTTTTTATGAAAACACGATTTTCATCAATAAAAGAATGATATCTGTCATGTGGCTCAATCGATATAACATCTACAGCCTTGACGATTGAATTAGGTGTTTTACAATAACTGTCACCCTCGCTTACATTTGTTATCGGTTGGTATAGAAATTTATCATTAATAAACTGACTAAAAAACAAATGACGTTCGTAAAATTCTAAAATAGAATCGGCTGCCATTTCGTAATCAACAAATCTTACTCTAATCGACTTAAATTTTTCAGATAGTTGTTTTACATGATCAGAATAACGAATCATTCGAAATAACCTACCCTTCCATATAAATTCTTCGTTAGGATCTTCAATACCAAGTTTACTTAACCCACTAAAAATCTCTTCGATTTTATACTGTTCGAAAATAGCTTCATTGTTTTCAGATATCTTATTCTTCATATCATTTAAAATTCTTAAATCCTCTTCATTTATATCAAGTTTTATGTTTTCAGCGGGTTTGCTTGTGTCTGAAATTTCATCTGATACGTTTTGAGGCTTCAAATTCATATTCTTTTGCAATACTCCTGGTTCGTATGCAATTTTCAACATATCTTCTGTTCTTAAATGACTAAAATTTTCTGTGTCATGTAAAATGCTGTACGATGTTGAATTTGCTTGTGAATCAATCGTTTCGGTAACTTGGCTTGTTGATATTCCCCTAAAAGTTAAGCAAAAAGACAGCACAAATAACATTAGAATTCCAAAACACATATTGAATCTATCTGAAAAAGCCTGAATAACATTTGCAAAGGATTTCATAATCTAGTTTCTTCACACCTATTTATAGTTAACACTAAATATTAAGTTTGATCAATAAAATTTAAATTAATTTGGTGTGATTTTTTAAATTGCTGATTTAAATGTTCGTTTTTCATAAAATCTGTGTTAATCAACTTGTCAAAATGTTACAAAAGAAGAACATACTATATTGCTTTTGAAAACGAATTGAATTATGTGGAAAATAAGTAGTTAAATTTAAAAATATAAGAATAAATATTCGTTTTTTCAATAAATTGCAGATAATATTACGTAGATTACAACAATTTTATTTTACTTTCATCAAAATTTTTTTTTTGCGTTTCTGCAGATTTAAAAATTTAAAACAGTTTTATAGATAATATTTGATCCCGAAATGGTTAATAATTATTCTTTTGGTAGTTTTTGCATTCACATTGTATTTCGTTATACCTAAAATAATACTCTAAAATGTTTTTGTTAAAATTATTAATATTATAATTAAAAGAAAAAGAAATATTATTTTCGTTCATCATTAAATTTTATTTTAAAAATGTAACTATTAAAAATTTAAAATACAACATATTTTTCAACATTTTTTTTATTCTTCTTTTTTTTTTTTTCAATTAGCAACTTTTGCTAATACCAAAAACATACTTTAATTTCGGAACAACTAAAATTGAAAAAAATAGCAAATTCGTAATCAATTAATATTTGAACTCCAAAATCCTATATTTTACCAAATTACTAATTATCCAATATTTGTTATCATAAAGAAGAATGTTTTTTACCAATTTTTTAATATTTTATAGTACCACAGTATTAAATACAAATTATCATTAAACAAAGATTTTTAAGAGAATAAAAATTACATCTAATTTTAAGATTTAAATAGTATTATTTTTACCCAAAAAAAACACATACAAAAAATCAATTTAATTTCTTATGCAATGAAAATATTGAAATTAAAAATTGAATAATATTTATATTATTGATAAATTTGTTATTATTATTGGAACATGATATATGAAAATATATTAATTTTTATATTAAAAACCAATAATTTTTATTACTAACCAAATAATTATTGCACAAAAACTAGCATTCTCGAATGAAAACCCATCGAAACTAACCTTTTTTTTTAATATACTAGATGATTATTTTATAAAGATCTTTTTCTAATATTTTTTTTGTCGACTTTCTAATACTCTTGTTAGTTCTTTCATCAATTATAAATATATTAAGATTACGTTACTCATCTTCAAAAGAAGAATATAAAACTATAAGTAAATAATTATGACAGGCGAAACTAAGAAAATATAGCATTTTTATAAAGTTAGAAGAATCTGAACACATTCTCTTATTAAGAACATTGAATACCTCTGAAATTACAATAAAAATATTATCTATATTTTATAAGCACCTTATGAAATTTTTTTGTCGGTATACGTTAATTAAAAAAAATTGGAAGAAATATTCTTTATTCGTATTTTAAAAAATGTTTAAAGTTTCCCTCGTTCAGTTATAAAATTTTCAAAAACGATAAAGATTATAGAAAATTATTATAAAAAAGTTTAACATTTAGTTCATATAAATTTCATATTGTATTAAAACTACATAACTATACAATTGAATGAATAAAGTTATTATAAACTGATTAAAAATTTTAAGCAATTCAAAGGAAAAATTTTATATAAAGATAAAAAGGTTTCAATTACACAACTACTGAAATTTTTAATAAAAAAAACAATGATTTAAGTATAAATTCAAAGGAAAAAGATAGTTCAAGATTTTTAAAATAAAAACTTGTTTTTTAATCATTTTTTTAGCTTTTTTTAAGCGTTTTGTTGATAAAAATTTATATTTTTGCATTTTATCTCTTTTAAAATGTTTTCTTAAAGCTGTTTGTTTTTTCATTGAAACTTCATTTTTCAAAAAAAATTAAACAGTTAAATTCTAGAATCTTTATATAATGATTAAATCTGTATTTTTGTTTTTTCGAATTCACATTAACTTGCATGATTTAATATTTTTCAAATTCACACAAAAATATAATTATTAAAATATATGATATTCGAAATTATATAATTCGTGCTTTAAGCATACTAAAAAAATTAAATGAAGTTATAATACTATTTAGTGCAAATTTAAAAATACATTGCACAATCAATCATTTTGAGAAGGATATATTCCAAATGTATATATGAGTAAAAAACCCAGTAAAGACATCTTGTTACTAAATATAGTGTTTTAAAAGACTTTTTATATAGTTCTATGTGTATTTATAGGTTCCGTTTTTGTTTTGATGTGTATATTTTGATGGCAAAATAATAATTTTTGAGATTATTTATTATATTTTACAAAAACTTTTTTTATCAGTTAAAAAAATACCATACTACTTACATTTATAAAAAACAGTAATTTCTTTCTGGCAGAAAATTAGAATAAAAGAAAAGAAAATAAATTCTGAAAGAATAAAAGAAAAGAACTAAAATTCTAAAAGAATAAAAAAATAGAATTAGATTCATTAGCAAAACAAAATGCATTCAATGCTGTATTTTCGATAAATATTGCTCGTTTAACACACAAATAAAACTATGTTGAGGTTTTTATAGTAATTATTTACTGATATTCACAATAATTTAAAACAAACTCTTTATCTAGAGTTTGCCCTAGGAAATATAATTTGATGTATTTAAACATAAAATCACCTTGAATTTGTGTGTAAGGATAATATCTAGTGGTATAAATGGCTAAATCACTTGTTATAGACAAGGAAAAAGATACCCATGAAAATTATTTTATTTGTTAAATGAAGATGATAGAATTTTGAATTTTTATCTTGATCTTTTTTAGTTAAAAATATAAAAGTTAGATGTTGATAATAGATTTTTATAGCTATGAATCCTTTTTCTGGATGATAATCTTACTATATTGAAAATATATTATTAGTGAGGAATTTAAGGATTTTTTGATCAATAAGTTGTCTTTTTACAAAAAAATTTGAATTAAGTAGAAAGTGTTTAATCTCATGTGGCCAGACTTATAAATTAAACATTAAAAAATATATAACATGCTTTTCCGATGAAAAAATCTGTATGTTAGTACATGTATATTTTTTGAACTCATGACAAAAACAAATTAATTTTTACGTTCTATTTTTCATTTTTCATGATGTGCTAACAGATCACCGGTATAATATGGAAATATTTTTTAAAAAAATATAATTTTTGAATTTGGAATGTATAATTGTTGCATGCCAACATCTATGGGTAATAATAATTGAAATTGTTCCATTTATGGTATTTATTTAGAAATTGATTTTGTTTCAGTTTTACCAGAATTTAACACATTTTAACACAATTCGAACGAATTAACATAAATGTTAATATATGAAAAAATTATGCTTAAAATATAAAAGCAGAGAATTTAAATATAATAATATAATAATGAACAATAATATTTCTTCTAATTTTAAAAACAATATAAATTTTTACAATAAATTGAATTATGGCAAGAAAATAGGAAAAAAACAATTCAACTATTGAATTGTATCTTTCAAACAAATGAATATCCGATGGATAATACAATAATATACAATAAAATACATATAAGCATGGTTAATAACACATTTTTGACTCTTTAATTGATATTATTAACGCATCTAACGCACGCACATTTACACACAATTTAGTAAAAAAGCTCATAATTTTGCTTGTATAAAATTGATATTTTTAAGTAATTAAAAATTAAACAGTATTAAATATCATATTTCATAAAAAATTATACAGAATTTTTTTTTGTTTTATTAAAATGTTAAAAATTGAATAATTTCGATATTATTGGCTAATTAAGATTGAAAATATAAATACTCTGCTATGTTGCCCGAATTAAAGCCTGAGTTATTATAGTAAATAACGTACATGGAACGCGAGCTAAAAAACGGTTTTAGTAAACTTTGTTAATTTATAGTGGCACCTATGTGCCACAATTGGGTCAGTGGTCGGTACTTTTCTCGTTCCTTCATTATCTGTATTATGGGTTAAACAATATTTCTATTTCGCTATGGCGGGAACTATAAGAAATAAAAATGCATTAAATACTTATAGAACACCGGTTGTTATAAACAAGTGAATATGATTTCCACATACTGATTTATAATTATTTATATACTGAAAAATTTTTTGTAAATATTGAAAAATTTATCACAGCCAATTATTTAAATCATTTATAATAAACTGTCTTTGCATGTATATTCAAATAACACAGTAAAAAGTCAAAACATTAAGTAAGTTTCTTCATATAAAAACCTATTTTCTAAATGAAATAATATTTAATAAATTGATGCTGTCTATTTTTTGCATCCTTAATCCGGTAAAGACATATCTAACAACCATAGAATGGTTATATTATAAATAAAAATTATGTATTTGTATTTGTTTTATTGAATAAATAAAATTTTTTGTGACGATACATGATAAAAACATTCAGCGAATATTAATTATTAAAATCTTAACCAATTTTTTTAAATCTTTATAAAAATCATAATTTATTGATTCTTTAAATATTTGTTTAGAGCTTAAAAAATTTGTTTCATATTTCATAAAACACAAAATTTTTATTATCAACAATATTTAAAATTGTTGTTATTTTGAAAAGTTTATAATTTCATATGTTATTTATTTTAATAATGTAGATTATGTCAAAATCGAAAGTTTCATAGCATACAACATTTAATCAATGTTATTTTTTTTATTATGATTGTTATATTTTAAAATTCAATAACAATTACACATAAAATTGATGGCAACATACGAATAAAATTATCAAATTAAATTGTGATTTTATAAATTTAATTTCAGTGCTCTTTTGTTGATCGAAGTGGTACACAAAAAAATAATTATAAATAAAATATTTATAAAACTGGTGTTTTTTAAATTGGTTAAACTTTTGGCGTATATTATGCCAGATATTTATGGTAAATTTTTTTTCTATCGTTTATAATCTGGTCGTAGTGGTTTTTAGCAATATAATGGTTATTGATAATTTTATTTCAAAAAGATTGTATATAGTCTTTAGAAGGTGTTCTGTCTTTTTTAGATATCAAGAAAGGACTTTATCAATTTCGCCTTTTAATACTTATTAGTTCAATACAATCAGATTTTTTTTGTAAATTTTACAAACTTTTGGAATACTATAAGTATTTATTAACTACTTTACAATCATTTTTTTTGTAAATTTCATTGTAATGGTGTATAGCTGATAATCAAAACTAAAATATTCTTTTGCGTACATGTTCCTAAAATTTTCGCTGCTATTTTGTATGTTTTTCAACA
Source organism: Edhazardia aedis USNM 41457 (assembly GCA_000230595.3). Taxonomy (NCBI): domain Eukaryota; kingdom Fungi; phylum Microsporidia; family Culicosporidae; genus Edhazardia; species Edhazardia aedis. Next base: position 34,736 of record AFBI03000099.1, read on the forward strand.
ATATACAAGCTATTTATAAAAATACCGATAACAAACAGTCTTTCTAGCTTTTTATATGCGTTCAAACAATAAATCATAAGGTTTAAAAGTTATTGAGACAAAAAAATTGTTAATATGTAACAACCTTATTCGATTTTGTAATTTTAACAAACTCGATTTTGTATGCAAAACAAAAAAATTATTATATTTATTTAGACAATAATTTTACTTATCGTTGTATTGAGGGTTTCTAGACAATTAAAAATCTACAATTTGCTTTTTTATGTCAAAAATTCGCTAAATATTTTGTGATGTAAAGAATCTTTAATTTTTATCTAAAACTAAAATAATATTTGTATTTAAAACTTGTTTTTTTATATTTTTTTATTGATAGAACCGTTTGTTTTTTTTTATTTTTTACTAAAGAATATTTTTGTTTCCTATTTTTACATTATTTCTTAATAAAAAATACACTAGTATACTGAAATATTATGTTTTTATACAGCATTAAAAATTGAATAAAAATTTCGTGGTCAAATAAAAATTTGTACTATAAATTTTCATATAACCAAACAGCTTTCATAACAAGAATTTTTATTTTTTAAAATTAGTTTAAATGTTTGATGATGTTCTGCAAAATGTGAAATATAAGAATCAATCTTTACAGATTGAAAATAGTCTTTCCAGTTTTTTAAAAAGTGCAAGTTTTTAGAAAAATCGTTTATCCGTAAAAATTGCCAATAAAGTTCAAAATATAATTCACACTATATGGTGCAATTATGTAAATATTTTTATTAAATCAAAATTATTTCTAAAATATTATAAAAAAATCTTTTGTAAAGTTTTCAATTTATCAGACAAAATTAGTAAAATGTGGTGTTAATTTATACACTACTTTGCATATATTTGTAATAAAATTTTTACATATATTTGATTATTAAACATATTTAAATTGTAAGAGAAAAGAAAAATTTTTCGTTTGAAATGATCAATTTATATTTTTTTACTAATCATATACAGGGGTAGCTCTTTAGAGTTTGTTGTCCAGCGTCACGCCAATAGATATTAAGACAGAGAAATAAAAAGTTTAAATAAAAATTTTTAATGCAAAATATGTCAATTTTTGTTTGCTTATTGTCATTATTGCTAACATATTGAAGGCATACTTATTTAAAGCTAAGCTGATATATCATCAATAATTATATTGAATTTCATTTATTGATATCAGTATTTGATTACCATTATTATACAAAATAAATCCAAATAAAACACATTCGATTGATAATTCATCTGATTATTAATTTAATTTGATAAATAAAAAATGACAAATTATTTTAGTTGTCTTTATCGAAAGACGACAACGGTTTTACAAATAAAACTAGTCAATATTTTTCTATGAAACTCTTAGCAAATTTTTCATTTTTTCATCAAGCCACCTGGGTAAAAATAAAAAATAAATTTATATTTGAATTAGGATGATAACTAAAAAAAATACAATAATATATTTAAAACGAAATAAAAGTAATAATTGATAAAATTTTCATAGATAATCGATTATGAGATTAAAAATGAATCATGAATATTTTTATAACGCCTTTAAATTAACAAACATAATTTTTTTTTGTCGAAAAAAAGAAAAAAATTAATTCACAAATAATCATCGCGGTAATATATATGTATTTTAAAAACTATATATAGACAGCGCATAGTTTTTTATGTGTGAAATAAATATTCGGAATTAGAAAATGAAATAAAAAATGTTTTTTGTGCAAATTATTTCATCCAAAAACTAATTTTATACTTCGATATAAGTTATTTACACAATAAAAATTTATCAGATGAGACTGTAGTGGAACATTGGGATGCGGCCTGTCTTGAAGTATTCTTCAAGCAACGAACAGTGATGGGTATTATTCACCACTTTCACACGTTCTGAACCGGCTTTTCCTTTCCTTGAACCTGTTGGTATAAACTTAAGGTTCTTATTTATGAGTTTGTTAATGTTCTTGTTATACATGTAATACATTTGATAAAAGGTTTTTAATTTTTTTTAAGGGAGGCATTTATTTATAAGAATGAATTTAGAAAATAAATATTTGTGGTAATATATGTTTCCACATTTTTAACATCCGTCTTAGACTCCACACTAATGTTGTGTTCTAAACATAGAACATAAAAAAAAAAATTTCGTTTTCAATTTACAAAAAAAATCAGATAATATATAAAGACCTCTCGTAATCAAAAATAATTCCTGAAAATAAACTTTATTAGAGTTTATCTTATTGCAATATTTTTTATTGGAAAAAATCAATTTTGATCAAGATAAAAATTTTACTTGTGTTTGAAGAACACTTGTTCTGATTTGATATTCTAATAAAAAAATTAAAATTTTTTAATAATTAATTTAAAATTCTATGAAAATTCAAAATATTTTTTGAAAAATAACAGAATTATATTATAACCGCATTTTAGTCAATAACAGTTGATATAATGATTCTTATAAATAAATTTAAAAAGGCATAAGTGCTCTACAATTCTATTTTTATACCGAATAGAAATATAAATCAAAATTTTTTCTTGAAACTAAAGTTGCATTAAGAAGGATATATTTTTTATTTGCAAAGATGGTAAACCACATAGGTTTTTGAAATAGCGAAACCCTTTGATTAATTTACTCACCCCCTTTCCCTCTAATTACTCTCATGTTTTTCCTTATTTAAGTAATTGTGTCTAGACCACACTAAATCCAGAGAATAGTAAAACGAAAAAGGAGAAGGAAATATTTATTGTTCCTCCCCAAAAACTATTCTAAGCAAGTCCCCGAAACTATAGTGCCCTTATACAAAATTAAAAACAAAAAGAATCAATCTCTTTAATCTCTTTGCTTATGCCGCTCACATCGTTACCAAGTGATTACGGCAGCAATATATAGAATTTTTATTTTTAATAGAAATACATTAAAATTCTTGCGTTTTAAAGTTTGAATTAAAGATTAATTTTCTGATAAATTTTACCAAAGGATGTTTAAATATTGCGTGCTCGATGTGCAGCTAACTTGCTTTCTTGCAGCAAAACCTCTATGCATATATTTTTCATAAATATTATGTTTATTTCCTGTTTATGTTTTTTACATTTTTTTTTGTTTTTTTATAAAAATATGAAGTAATTAATAGTGTACTTTACCAAAATATACAAAAATTTTTGCACATTTATTATCGATACGGCGAAAAAATTCTAGATGTTTTTATTATAAATTTCATGTATAAATTTTACTAAGAAAATCTTGTATTTTCTTCGAGTTTTTAGAAATACTTATAAATTTGGTATGAATGTGAACTTAAAACAGAACTCAAAGAAGATGATATCTGATGCGAAATTAAATAAAATTAATTAGGAAGAAAAATCAAAAATTTAAAATTTCTTCAATATAGAATTATCTTAAAATCAGCTAAATGAGAAAGAAGCTACACAAGAATATAGCTCAAGAACAAATCACAAGGAATAATCCGGGAAGATATCGCACTGTATATATATCTCAAGAACATAAAAACAATTTAAATATTGAAAAAGGTCGGAGGTTATGCGAAAGTAATATTCATAGCGTTTTTTTGTAATATTTCATTTTTTCAAAATCTATATTTACATACCTAGAAAAATTTTTACTTGCTAGAATAAAAAATAAGTTTTTACCGCTTTGAAATTTTTTTCCGATTATAAACTTGATATTTTTTTCGGGTAGATAAATCTCACAATCTAAAATACAAAAATCGTGTGTTTTCGTGACGTATAATACATTATATTTATCCAATTACATATTATATAAAAAAAATTAATCAATATAAATAAAACAGGTTGATCAGTAGAAATTTTCGTTCTAACGTAAATCAAAATACTCTAATAAAAACATTTTAACAAAAAAAATTTCTAGTTTCATAATTAACAATAATATAGTCATTAATAAACAAAAATAAAAAAAACGTAAATTTTCGAAATTATAGATCATTTTACTATAATGCACATATTTTATGTTTCTCACAAATGAATCAATATTTGTGTTCATTACGTTTGTAAACTCTTGCGTAGTAAATTTATTGTTTTTTTATAATAATTGTAAATGTATAATATAACCTATAATTTTTTTTGTTTTTTTACACTGATTTCATTTGTTAAAAATAAGTATTAATTATGGTTGAACATAGTAAAACGTTAAATATAAAAAAAATTGTTTTTTGGACAACAAGTTTTATGTTGTTTCATCCATTTTAATAACATTATCACGATTCAATACGAATATAATTATCAGTGTTATACCATTTATAAGTGCCAATAGATCATATTTTGTTTATTACTTTGTAAAAAAAACTAAATAAGAAAAAAACTGTTTTGATGCATAATTATTCTATAAAAAACCTAGGTTTTTATATCAATTTTTGTGAGAATCGTATAAAATTTATTGTTAAAATATCAATTTCATCCTATAATTGCAACCATTGTGATGTAAATTAAAACTTAAGGTATATGAAAAGACAGGTATTCTATTTTTATTGCTATTATACTAGATCAATTTTGAATTTCTGCCAAATAACCGTGATAACTACAGGCTCAGATATTTAAACTAATTTTTTTTAAAGAAAAAAATATTCATTAAATATAAATTTATTTTAAAAACATATTTTTGCGAATAAAACCAAATTATACATGTTTTGATAGTATATTTTACAAATAAATAAAGAAATTTTTAGATACCTAAGTTCGACTATACTTTCTACTCGATTTTTTAAGAACCAAGAAAAAAAACTCGAGATAAATGATTTTTTAAAAAATTCGCTATTTAAAAAGCTTTTGGGCATTTTTGCATACGTAATTTGCATTTATTATCGATCCAAGATATTCGTTTGAAAATTAAAACGATTTAAAATTCCATATTTCATTTTATTAATTCACCAGCAAGTAAAAAATTTTAAATAAAAAAAAATTCATTTATATACCAATATAAACAGCCATTTTTGTATGATTTATACACGAAAAAAAACATCAAAAATAAAATCAAATGAAATTTAAACATCAAGAAATTTTTTTTTTATAATTTAGTTATACTTTTAATAAAAAAAATTTTGTAAATAAACGGCGTCGGTAAATAATTTTTTTCTTGTAATGATAATATTCTTATCAGCTATAATTGAAGCCGACTTGTTTTATTAGCAATATTATCTAAAAAAGACAAACAAAGATGCAATAGTGAAAAAATTTACATGAAACCAGAATATATTGAATTAAAATATAAAAATAACATTTATTGTTCTATATTCTATTTTTTTTATTTATTCTGAATTTTTTCTATTTATTTTTACACAGAATTTAAATATTATTAGATAATTGCTCTCTGGAATAATGATAAATACATTTTATTTGATTTTGTATCAAATTTATTTTAAATTGAAAAATAATTAAAGAACCAAATTTTTCTAATATAAAATTTTAATGAATTACCAAAGCAAACAAAAAACGAAAAAAATTATATTAGATATTTAAAAAACGTACAAATTCATTCCTTTGCAGCAAATGAACGAGGAAATATTGTATTTGAATATTAGAAAAAAGCTAAAATTTTGTGGTTCGTCATTGGTATGAAGAACAAGAAAAAATTTAAAAAATGTTTATAGTAGAAATACTTATAAATATAATTGTTTTTTTGATTGCGGTAAAATATATATATTTGTATATTTCTTTTGACTGCAATTCTGATGTGTCGATAGTTCAAAGATTAATTTATTTGGGGCCGTAGAAGGGGCTCTTCAGATCTTTCCCGCCTTAAATGCGATATCACTTTATCAATGGCAAAAAAAAGCTATAAAAAATCAATAGAATGCCATAAAAAACAAGATATTGAACTTAAACGATCAATCTATGATTATTGTTGAGAAATAAAAGTCGCCAAGGACATTAATTAATAACACACAAAATTCAATACTACTTAGATGCGAATTTTTTTATATAAAATGATGCACATGAGTACATGATTAATTACAAGAAACTTATTCGTGCTTTAAATTTACACATATATATATAGCAAGAAAAAAACCTTAAATATATTGAGAACTCCTTTATAAATTAAATATAATTATTGATATATCATTGTTATAATTCATTAAATTTACAAAGGATTGTATGACGTAAGTTGCTTTTAATTTTTTTCTTTAGAATGTATGTATTATCTCCTTTATTTTTTTTGCGCAATTAAATGGTATTTCAGACCAAAATGATGCTAGGCAAATTTAAACTTTTTTAGAAGTACTATTTAGGCAATCGAATTTTGACTAAGACCTTTTTTTTGTTTTTAAAAATGTAAAAAGCAAAGAAAAGATCTTTTAAGTTGCCAAATAGTATGCTAAAAAATATTTCTTTTTTTGCGTTTTTTTGCAAAGTAAGTTTTATTTCAAATGTGATTCAAATTTTCTAGTTTTAATGTTATATAGCTGAAATATTATACTGCTTCATGGTATACTATTTGAAAACACCCAAAATTGTTGTTTTAGTTGTTTATATTATTATTCTTCTTGAATTTTTAGTTCATCTTCATCTTTTTGGGCAACTTAAATCTCTAAGTTTTTAAGAAATGTATAAATATTTTTTTAAGTAAAAGGATTGAAAATGAAAAATCTTGAATATGCATGACTCGAACTTCATAACAGATATCTATTTTGAATGCAGTTTTTTTACTTTATAAATTCATGTCTTTCATATAATGTCTTTGAATTGTGATACAAACAAAGATTTACATGTTAAAAACATTTAAATGTAACGCATCTTGCTATAATGATGAAATCGTAGCTATTTAGAAGAAAATGGATTTATTTTTTCTTTTTAAAATATTTATACCAGAAAATAAAAAAATATATTAATCAATTGAATAAATAAATACTTAACCCATAGAAAATATTATTTTCTTCTTTCAATCATCAAATGTCACGGAACTCAATGCGTCAATGGCACGAAAATAAAAGCCGACATAGTAGACAGCAAGAATATACTATATAATTTTTATAGCCTGCACAATGTTATTTGTTGTCAATTTACATACAAAACAAAATGTAAATTTAAATATAAAAAACGTTATAAAAAGCGAATTAATGTGTAATCATCAGTGTAAATGTATCGTGAAACTTGATAAATATACATATTTATCTAAATGATATACGATTTATTTAATTTAATTGATTCTGATATTTAATCGATGAATGATTAATTAAATTAAGATTTTAGTCTAGGTTGATTGATTAAACAAATAATAATAATTATAATAAAGTAACATAATTTTCACTTTAGTTGTATTAAATATAAATACACACATTTAATTATTCAACTTAAGATGAATAGTTTTGTAAATAATTCAAAAATCAAAAATACTTGATTGAATTATATAAGATATCAATCTCATTATTTTATTCACGACAAAGTTTATTTCTGCTAACCCGAGCAATATCGAATTTAATATATAAAACAAAAAATATCGATAGTGTAATCTACTATATCAAAAATTTTTTTTAAAGCGTTTAGACAAGATATATTCAAAAAAGAGTATTTTATGACTGTAAAACTTTAATATTTTATCTATAAAAAGATTAAACTGGTGAAAATGTACTACTAAATACGTATTTAAATATTTCGATTTCATTAACTAAATAATATAATAAGGTTTTTATTGAAAAACTAAAAATTGTTACCATTCAGATATATGATAATATATCCATTACAAAAAGTAAATAATATAAAAACAACAGATTCTTACTAAAAGTAAAGTATCCATTTCTATCTTATAAGATTGCCATATTTGTGGGTTCTTTTAAAAAATCAAACAAAGAAAATTGTTCACAAATTTTTACTATAGTCTTTTTATATTAAGCACGCCTATTAAAGTTATAATATTTTTTCTAAAAACAAAACAGCACACAATCGATATTGAAGCCTTGATTCTTATTTAAATATGAAATTTATTATTTCCTCAAAAAATTTAGAAAGAAAAATTGCAAAAACGTAATAGTTGACAAAAAATTTAATAGAGTTTTATGTAATGTTCTTTAAATATCTAAAAATGACGAATTGTAGTTGTCGAGCAACAATTAATATTTAGCAATAAAATTTTTATTTGTGTTAACTCGATATATTAAAACAAAAGTTTTATAAGATGTAATTTCTAAAACCTTGAATCTTTTCAAAAAATTCCTTAAAAAAAATTGTTGAGCGTTTTACAATTTTTTTTAAGGAATTTTTATCAATTCAAAAAACATAATTAGATGAAATACCCAATCAATTATTTTTTTCGAGAAATTATATTATTGTAAAGTAAAAAGATATGTTTTGTTTTGAGAATATAAAGTATAAATCATATTTTTATTCCAAAAATCAATGCATTTTCAAATCATATAAAATAAAATTGATAAGAATCTGTTGATCTAATTATATTTTGAATCGAAGCTAAAAAATGACAAAACTTATAAAAATATTTATTTACGCTTAAAAGTGTTAACATTCTAGTATTTCAATTAAATTTCACAAATAATAGTTGCAACGAAACCTTAATAAGAACATTTTAAAAGCCTCTTTTGCACAAAAAAAATAAATTAAAATTACAGGATTTAATAATATCTATATAAAAGTCCAAAAAAATAGATATTGTAGTACTTTGAATATATCAGCTCAATTTCCAGATCGATTAAGCATCTCTGGAAAGATATTCAAGTGATAAATCAAAATATCTGCTAAAAAGATTCCTTCATCTGGTTAAGGCAATAGATACACCAAGAATAATTTTCTTTGCTTTAATGAACATGACAATGAAATTCAAGACAAAAACACGGCAGACGATTAATATTTCATATTGTTAGGCCCAGTGAATATTTAATCAATAAACTAATAATCCAATATCTTTAAACTGTTCTTACCATGCCGTTGGGCTATTTCAAGCGGTGTCCTGCGTATTATAGCTAGAATTATTTATAATTACAATTTCTATAATAAAACATTCTCAAAAAAACTATAATGCTCTAATTGTTTGAAATTGTAAAGATTATTTTGCATGCACTCTATTTTTTCATAGATATGGTTTGGGTAACACATAAAAATGTATTGAAGTCTTATCATTTTTATGTAATTTTTGGTTGTATTATTAATTTGATAATTTAAAATAAGATTGGATATTTATTTTATATTTTTGAAAAAAACAATCGGTATATATAATGACAAATATGAAAATAATATAAATTTTATTGATGGTTTTTTATATGAGTGGAAAAGACTGCTTAAAACATTAAAATAGAAAAAATATAAATCCATAACAAAAACAATAAAAATCATAATTGTAATTTTTAATATAATGCTAATAATAGTAATAATAGTATTTTTTGTAAAGATAGTGTATATAGAAGTAGTATTTTTGATAGAAATTCAAACATTAGATTTAAATAATATTTATTACAGTAAACAAAGCCATAAGCAGTATTATAAAAATTTATGTGATTTTTTTTGTAGAAAATGCCGAATTTAATGAAGTGTTGCGGTTTTTTTATGATGAATTTGACCTTAAAAATTTTATATTCTTAATTTTTAGAATGAGAAAAAGAAGTTGATTTCTATAAAAAGTTATAATCAAATTATATCTTTATAAATCGTTCGTTGGTGTTTAATATTAAGATAAATTTTTTTGTGAATTTTATTTTTTAAATTATTTTTGATTATTTGTGATACTTCGCAAGCAATCACGAAAATGCTTAACTACTGATTAAAATTTAATAAAAAGTTAAAAATAATTAATGGTTCTCATTCTAATTCAATATAAGCAAGGCCAGTAAGCCACAATTTTACCCCCGACAATCAAACAATAATAAATTAAAACTAAAAATGTTTTAATATTTTAGAATTCTCGTTCAAATTAGCATTGTTGCGTTTTTGCATAAAAAAAGGTTTTTTCTAAAAATTACATCCAGTATTATGAAAATTTTATAACAATTCTTTCTAAAGATGCAGTCCCAATTTATATGCAGTCTAGAAATATATAAATATACACAAAAGTTACATTTATAATATAATTTTAGTGATTAAAAATATATAGAGAACTTATTATTTCTGAAATTTTTATTTTACTGCTTAACAGTATAGAAACAGATTTTGCATGATTTAGAGAATTTTATAATTTTATCGGATAAAAACATGTAATTATTATAACTTAGTAAATAAATCAGAGAGGTATACTATCTAAAAATTGAATCATAGTTTTTATAAAAACAATAAAAAATCTTTTTGTTGTTTAAAATGATATTTTAAAAGTTTTTTAAGCTTTTTAGTAAATCAATCTATCATCAAAAAAGATATTGTGGATGTCTTGCGAAGATTTTCGTTTTCTTTTTTTTGTTTTCTTCATTAACGAACATTTTTAATAAATATTCTGTTTTTATTACCCCTCTCCCGAAATTCTCAATGGCAAAGTTTAATAAATTTATAATCAACAACTTACAAAAATAATAATTTTATAGTAATAAAATGGTATTTAGTAAATCTTTAGCAATTGTCCTGCCCTAAGTTCCTTCTACCAAAGGTCTGATATTTATGGAACGGGGACTTTACTACTTTAGCAACTCTGGGGGCTCTTTGCTGGTGTGTTTGTTCGAACTAGATTGGTTAAGCATTTAAATTAAAAAAGGGATGAATTTTTAGGGAATATTCAATTTATATTAAAGATCTAAATCGAAATGGTTTTCCGGAAAAATGTGAGACTTTATTAGGCATCACAGCCATATACAATTTTTTATCCGAACTATCTAGAAAACACATGTGAAAAATTAAGAGAATATGAGATTTAGCATAGTTTGTGTAGTGATATTCCTCAGACGGCGAGTCTTCAGGAATATCTTGGTTGTTCAAAGTGTAAGATTTTTGTTTATACATATGAGATGAAATAACAGATACAAATATGTTTAAATATGTTTGAAAAAGATAAAAGTTTGTAATTATCAGCTATTATATTTCTTTCTAATATTCTTAACACTCCTTTTATTCTACCGTTATTTGGTTTCCTCTTTTATTTTTTAATGTTTATATGAATATGTATATTGGTATGGGTTAATGAAGTATTTTGTAAATATCTTATCAATCATAACCTGTTTTCATAATAAAAGATCTTAGCCTCACAAACGTTGCACTTAAAACGTTTAGGCTAATGATCCTTGTTTTCTCTCACAGTTTGAAACTATCTAATTAAAAAATGCATAAATAAAAACCGTTTCTTAATGGAGTAAATTGTATTTGCTTGTAAGTGCTGAATCTTTTTATGTCTGGTTTAAAACCTAGTTAAAGTGTGTTGGATGAAGAGGATTTAGAAAAATTAAAAAGTAAATTAAATTGTTAATGTTTTTGCATATCTTTATTTACCAATGTCTTTAAATATTTAATACTGGTTAATAAACCAATTATCGAATATCAAATATGTAATTTTTAAACGAATAAAAATTTACATTCATTTGAACTTCAATTTCATAACGTCATTTTCTTTAGTAAAATGTGTTTTAACCAAGAAAAAATTAAATAAAATTTATATCAATAAATAATGCATTTATTGGTTATTCCAAAAATATAACGAATAAAGTATTTTATAAAATATAAATGTCAAAAACATTTGATATGATAAAATGTGATTTTCTCCACGTCAATTTAATATGGAATATTTCGTGAAATTTTTAACATGATAAACAACATACAGAAACATCTTGCAAACAAATTTAAATGTAAATAATGCAGGTATGTGTGGATATATCCGATATTGGATAGTATAGACAAAAATTAACAGTAAAGACTCTGGGAAAAGACACAGCAAAGAGTTTCGAAATGTATAAATAGTTTCGATTTATCTGAAATAAAACAATAAATAAGAAATAAAATAAATTATTATTTACAAATTGTAGTTGTTTTTATCACTTACTTTTTTTCAAAGGCAATTAAAACTATAATATTTTAATCTGCCTGTTTCTATTACTAGATAATATGTGAAGAAGCGTGTAAGCTCTCCGCCGCATAGTTTTCTCTATACAAAAAACATATTTACACAATTTTTTAACACCTTTATTACAAAAATTAAAAAAAGAAGAGTAGTTTCTCTTGTTATATCAAGTGTTTTTTTTATTTTTATATATAATTTCGCTAAAAATATAAATATATTTAATTGTGTTTAATCAATAAAAAAACTTAAATTTAAAAAATAATCAATACAAAGCATTTTTAATATTTTTTAAAATTGTGATCAGCTTTCGCAGCCGAATCACATTAAAAAAGCGAAGAATTACATTTTATACAAAAATCATTAGATTTATAAACAGCCATTGGTTAAGATATAAGAAAAAATTCAACAATTTGTCATTAAAATAGTGATGATTTCGACTTTTAGAAAAATAAATGGAAGAAAGATGACATCCTATAATAAAAAGAATATATGTATGATTATTGTGTTATTTTATCAAAAAAACATCAATCTACACTATAATTTCTTCTTAGTATTACAACAATTCAATATATCTACAGTATTATTTTTTTATGTCTTGTAATAGAGAAACAAAAACAATTTTTATGTTAAAAAACCAAATGATTTTAACGTTTTCAATACTTAAAATTCGAGTTATTTGAATATTTTTACGGATAACTGTTGATATCCCTTTTAGTTGAATTACTTTACTGCTTAAAATTACACTATTGACACATTTATTTCTATTGCCATAAATTCTGGTAAATTTTTTTCCATTTTCTTCTTTTATTTCTGTTCAATCTTAAATGATTTTTTGTGATCTTTCTTATCTCTTAAGAATCGCTAACAAAAATTCCATTTAATTTTTTTTTCAGTTTTACTTGTAATAAATTAGTAACCAATCTAAGATATTCAATATTAATGGGTTAAAAAAATTACATTAAGACTTATAAAAATATCATTTACCATTTAGATTTTTTAAATAATTTTTAACATTTATCGCAATTTATTCATAAGTTAAGTAATAGCTTGATCGATGTAAATTATAGATTTTATTATCTAAGAGTTTACATTTATGTATTTTGAACTTCATTGTGCAAGAAAAAAACAATGAAATAAAAGAATTTTTTGATTTTGTATCCCAAAAACAAAATTTAGTTGTTATGATTTATAAAGGAAGTCTAGTCTAATCAAAAACATATTCTGATTGTCTTACTTGGGAAGAGTGCTCTATCTAGAAAGATAAAAAACATAAAAATTTCTGTAAATAAATAATCAAATTGAATATTAATTCTAAATATGTATTTGAATATTAAAAATGAAAATGCAAAAAAAAAATTGCATATTTAATATAATTAAGGCAATAAATTACATTTCATTTCATTATAAATATGATTATAATATAATTAAAAATTTTCGATAAATATATTAATAAAAGCTATTTAAAGGCATACGATAGCAATAAAAAAAGAGAGAAATTTAAAATAAAGATAGAAATGATAACCTGTGACATTTGAATCTGAGACACATAGGTGCACAACATATCTTATTGGGTATTAAAAGAAACTCGAAAACAAAAAAAAACATTTCACCATATATCACTTGAAATTAAAAACAAGGTTATTACGAATAATAAAATTCAATATGTTTCAATTTATAGAGTAATTTTATTTTAACTTTCTTATTTTAAAAATAAGTTAAAAATACATACACAATTACAATTCCTAATATATCCCACGAGAAAATCAATTATATATATAAATAACTTCGAATAGATAATCGTTTTTACGAATATTATAATTTTTATTAAAAAAATTATTTTTAAATATATGAATTTTTTAGTTGTTTTGAAAATAAAAATATAGTTTTTGCAATTTTAAAAAATAATACTTGTTCTATAAATTTAAATAGCTTACAAAACAATTTGTTTGCTTGACTATTTAAAATACATAAAATTCCTTATTAAGTGTGTATAATGCACAATTAAACAGTTTTTTTATTGAAAACTGACCTTTAAGGCTCAAACTACATGCAATTTGTTGGAACTAACATTAAAATATTTTTTACTGATCGTGCGAATTAGGTGCATATCGTTACCACAGCAATAAGAATATTTGATTTTTATCCATGAATAAAAAGCAATATTTTCTAATTTGTATTTAGTTCTTTTTGATATTTTTATACTTTAAATTTGTGAAAATTTTGTCTATTTTTAGTTCACTATTAGAATTATTTTTTTTATTTATGATTATGATCACCAATAAAATAATTTGTTAATTTATTTTCCTATAATTTTGAATAAAATGATTTTTTTAGGTTATTAATTAGCTGTCATTATTTACAAACGTTAGTATTTAATATTACATTATTAATTTTTTCTGTTTTATAAACATTATAATAGATTTTAAAATCCCAATTAAATTAATTGACAATTTAAAATACGTATATATATAGTTTAGATAAAACCTTGTTAGAACAAAATCATCTATTTCTGAGAATCAAAATAACAATTGAATTTTAAATAATTCATCTTATTTACGAGTTATATTATTGAAAAAAAATTAAAAGCGTAAAATGTAAAATGTAAAATAGTTTTTGTTTTGAGAATTTACATGCTCGTGATGTAATTTTTCTTTTATTTGATAAATTAATCTTAATTTTTTTCTAAAACATTAAATATCTAAAGTTTTATTGCTTTATTATCAAAATTTTGACATATGATATGCGAAAATGGCATCGTTGTTGTTATAATGGTTAAATATTAATATGCTATATTTTAAAACAATGAAAAAATGTAGAATTTATAAAAAAATGAATTGATAATTCTTTCAATATGTAGACCTGCATAATTTTATTTTTATAATTATCATTTTAATCTATAGATATAATATATATGCTTTGTTTTTTAAAAAAAAACATGATGAAAGATTATTACATGATTTTAGATCTATTGATTTCTGTTTGTTATAAGTTTAGATAAAAATACAGAATTTGGTCAGTATTTATTACTAAATAAACATTTTTTAACACGATATTTAAAAAATTTAACTTTTGTTATATCTATCAAGAACCACATTTTGTTATTATAATGTAGTATTATTTTTTATTATTTACTTATGCAATATATTTATAATTTATTCAAATTAAAAGTTTCATTTTAATGAAACCATTATTTTATTTTTAAGTAAAATATTTTTATCGTATATTTTCTTTATTATTTCAGTAAATCTAAAACAGTTTTTAATAACATTTTAGTTTTAATTTCTTGTCTCCATTTTTTAAAAACTGTCATTTATTTTTGTTTATAACATAAAAAATTAGCAATGATTAGCGGAAATATATCATTTAAAATACATTAATTTCTTTCAAATATAGATATTTTATAAATAGAATTTTCTTTCGATCATATCAAGTTTTTTCTTTGTCAAGAGAGATAAGGAACGATCATATTGGAAATTTTAGTATTATATTTTTTATATATGTTATACATTCAAATTACAACTTACCGTTTTTTTACATGGTAAATGCAATCACTTATAATATATTCTTATCATTATAACACGAAACAATTAATAACTAAAATGATTTCTGAAATAAATAGAGTTCTTGAGATCATAAAAAGCCCATATAATAAATGTTTTGGAGATTAAAAACATATGATATCATCAATCATTTTTTTTTACTAAAATATAGCTAAAACTATATTATAAATTAAAAAACAATGTAAACATATCTTAAAATAATACAAATTTGGTAATAATAGCTTTGAATATTGCGCGAGCTTTTGCATGGCCGGCTGCTCTTTTTGTAAATCGATATTAAAAACAAAAAAAGAATATCGTTTTTTGTACCGATTTTTATTGGCCTTTCACTGGTTGTAAGGGATCAAATAAATATTTGGGTAAATCTTCTTGATCTATGCAAAAACCATAAAAAATTTTAATAAAACATTAAAAAAACATCAGACTCGTGTTTAGGCAAACCACAAACAAAATTAAGTAATAGAAAAAATCAATATCAATTTTACTTTAAAAATATCACGAAACATTAATTTTACTTTAATATGTGAAATTGTGAAAAAAAAGCTAGATATAAAAATAAATTTTTTTTAAAAAGAATATTTATAGCGATTTTTATGTTCGATAAAAAATAATTAGAGTTATTTTATCATTTTTTTTATCGTCTTTTGATATTAAATTTAATTGAATGATATAAAAATATTATTTTATTGTATCTGTGAATATTTGATTTATAAACATTAAATACTAAATTTATTGAATTCTTTATTTATAAAAACTTTTTTAAGGGGGATATTTTCTATTAAAAAATCAAATAGGGTCTATAAAAAAGTCAGCCATGTAATTTAATAATCTTTTCAAATAAATTTCAAATATAGACTTACAAAGATAAAATAAGACATAAGTCATTTTGATTGTATACAAAATACCCATCAATATAATGATTTCAAATTTTGTGGAATTTAACATTTAGATTTTTTCAATAATAAATTTATAAAAATTCAAACAATTTTTATGAAATCATTAATGTACTATTTTGCAAAAAAAGAAAGTTTTTGTATGTTAAATTGTTTATTTGGATATAATATTTTTAAAAAATTCTACCTTTTATATTGAGGATGTTTAGGAAATTGTTCGGATTTAAGAGATAATATTCATAAATAGAGTTTGTAAGCAAGTTATAATAAGAAGAAGACAAAGAATGATGATTTTTAGTTTTATTGGGGTCGCTTATTCTGCTTCGTAAGCCGTGTTGTCTTCCGGCGTGCCAATCATGCCCTTTGTTGTTTTTTCCTAGGTGCATCGTTCTCCTTTAGAAGGGGGATCGCCTTTTATAGTTCCATGCTCACTGTCATTATATGGAGCGATCTTATTGGCTGGTAAAGTGAACTTGAAAACACAGCCCCTCCTTCTAGCGTCATTAGAAGTGTGTACTGCCATAATATGATTAAAATCGTAGCGATCACAATTAAAGATGTAATTAATAGAAAAATGATTAGTGAAAGAAATTAATAGTAATACTTAAAGAATCGTTGTAAAATACAATATAAAAATGCAAGAATGCTGTAAAAATGTAGAAAATATATGTAAAAAGAGAGAAAAGGCAACGATTTATGGCAAAAAAAACTAAAATTTTTAAAACAATCCGAAGAACGTCATTTAAAATAAAGTTTAATTCTATGAAATTCAGTTTTTTTTGTGTTTAAAAATTTTTTTAATTCAAATAATAGAAATTTTATGTTTTTTTGCAAACCAAAACATTTTATAATGCTATAAGAATGCTTTCAGCACATTAAAAATAGATTTTTTGTTTTGACACATAAAAAAACCAAGTGTATATTTTTAAATATATTTTTGAGCAAAATTAATACAGTGTTTGTCTGATTATTTTTAATGTTTTTTCTACATTCATATTTCAATAAATGGAGAGATAAAACTATTACAGATTTTATATCCGCAGAAAATTGTTTCAATATCATCACTTAGTGATGATAAAAATATTCTTTCCAAGATCGTAAATGATAAAATGCATAATAGGTGAGTGTTTCGACCAAGTTTACAATATATCAGTATGGTTGTATATATTTTAAGTAATAAAAACAACCGTTTTTTGTGTAAAAATCCATTATAAATTGTGATATGCAGAAACAAAACACCTGTCTATATTTTATATACAAAGAACTTCTATTAAGATGACAAACAAGCAATGGAACGAAAAATTTGTATTCATTTAATGATCAATCATATTCCTAGTACTTAATTATATCTTGTCGAGAACAAGTTAAAAATATATACATAAAAACAAACACAGATGATAGATTAATCTAAAAACATATAAAAATTTGCATTCCTACTAAAATTCTTTATGATATAAGGTATCTAAATCCCTAATTCTACATGTTTCTTAACTGCACCCGTCTATACTTCTCGTAACAAATGATCGGATCATAAAGTGGACAATATAAACCATTTCCTTTGTGTTTAACGTCCCGTAAAGAACAAAAATTCACTCTTTTACAAATTTTTCTGTCTAAAGATTCCCAATTAATTTTATGTAATAAATAAAAGCTTAAAACGTTTTTTTGCTTTAAATGTCAATTTTTATTGTAATATACTTATCAATTATATTTAAAATAATTGTGGAAACAAAATTCCATAGATTAATATTCTAAATATCTAGCCAATATGATAATTGATTATATAGTTCTATATGCTCTAAAAATTAGCAGTTATAAAAAGTTATTAATAATATTTACTTTCTTAAAAATTTTTTGGAATATATAACGCGATATTAGAAATCACAAGAAACAGTGCGAGATATATATTTTTATTCAAATAGGGATTACATCAAAAAGAAGACAAAACGTATCAAGTCGTATAATGATCGCTACAAATATTTGATTACTGTGAGAATTAAAAATTGAAGAAAAAAACATATTTCCCTTATATTTTTTTTAAATATTGTGTAAATATAGAATCAGAAATCAATGTCATTTAATAAACATCTAGCAAATTTCAAGCAATACAAAAATGTGAGAAAAATTACATAAATAATACTTTTTATAAATGCATTAAAAAAGTTCGAAAAGAATTTTATGACAGCTTGAATTATTTAAGCCTCAGTGAAAACTAACATAAACGTATGTTATTAATCACAAACATTTTAACTGCTTTTATTAAAAAAAATATGTCACGATGTATGCTGAACATTGAACAGATAATTTAGAAAACCTATTAAAAAATTCATAAAAAATCTTCATATAATTTTATCAACCTTGAAATCTTTCTGTGATATAAATATCTCATATTATTAAATATATCGAAATACTTGATATTAAAGTTTCGCCGTTTAGTTTTCAATGTATCAACATAAATATTAATATTGAATATTTTTTTTCACAAAATAATTCATTATTAGTAAAAAAAATAGATTGGTAATGTTATTTGTTGGATGTTTTCAGAGATAAGAAAGATCGCTAAAAGCTTTTGGAGATAAAAAAAGAAGAAAGTAAAAATAGATTGTGCTTTAGTAGAATATATTTTAATTGATACAATGATATAAATAGTGAAAATATTTGTGGTAACAGGAATGCAAGAAATGGTAATAGGAATAAATATTATCTTGTATACGCAAGATAACTTAATTTAAAGAATTTATAATCCAAAAAATAGAATATTAATGTTTTTATAAAAAATTGTTATTTTCGTTTATTTCAGCTAACATTCTTTCCGTAATTCTATGTAAATACTATATTTTAAACATATATAAAAAGAAAAAAAATTTTTGATGATGCATATTCAATACTATTTAAATTTTACAGCGTCTGTATAATTTGATATAAAATCTCATTAATTTTTTATTTTCTCTATGCACTGGTGTATTTCGTATTACTGAAAACATTTATTGTCAAAATAAATGCTCTTTGTTAAGTTGATTATTGTATACGCGTTAAATAAACAACAAAAAAATAATATTATTCTTCAAAGACTAATATTTTATATTTTGTCATAAATAATTAAAATGGATTAAATGATAGGTGTCTGCTTGATGTCTTAGTCGTCTTTTCACATATTTAAATATTACTTAAAACAGAAAAAGACGGTGAAACACAAATAATATATATTTAAGAAGCTTTTTTAGCTATTTAAAGAAATTTTAACTAATCACGACTTGATCAAAGTAGTCATTATGGTCAAATAACAAATTTCTTTTTTTTTTTATGTAGTAAACTTGTATCAATCAATAATAGTAAAATTCTAATCAAAAATTAAAAATTTAGACGATAAATAAATTTTGGCTTATCATCTACTGATTTTTTTTTTGACAGAAATTATTATTGTTTCTATACATATATTATTTTTTTTAAGCTAGTACTGTATAAATCAACACATGTTAAAAAAAAATTTAACATCCGAAATCTGTTATAAAAATTTTTATATGTAAAAACATCGCTAACAAACAGCAACATTTCTACGTTAAACCTTTGAAAAGAACTATTGTTTTTGGATCAAAAATAATCATAATACAAATGGGATCTTATTGATTGTAGTGATATTGATCGCAACAACCAAAAACGATAAAATCGCATCAAAAAGCGCTATAATAATTTATTTTTTTCAAGATGTAAAATATACTTGTTTTTAATGTACGATTTTCACTTTGACAGTTTGTGACACTTAAAAAACGATTTAGGTTTAGCAAGAGTATTTTTGTGACAGTGATTTTATTTTTTTTAAATTTTATAATCATATTTCTTTGTTTATAGATATAATTCAAAACCAAAAGCTAAATACTAAAATAAATGGCAAAAGTTAAGCAATAAACAAAAGCATTATTATTATTTTTATGATTTATTAATAAAAGTTGAACTCATATATTGATTCTTTCTATGATTTATGCAAATGTTAATTTAGAATAAAAATTTTTTTAACAGAATCTGCTAGGATTTTACTTCGTTTTATACATATAAAATTATTATTGATATATGAGTGCTGTATAATTGTCTGGTTCATTGCAAAATGTCAAAATTTACAATAAGTATAATTAATATTTCTGGCAAATAACAACATTTATTCACATGCTTAAAAAAACACAGAAATAATAATATTAAAAGATATTTTAAAAATTGTTAATATTTTTTATTGTAAGATAAAGATATAATAGTGGTCAACATTTGTATGAATGAAACATGCAAAACTTATGAAATTTGTACAAAAGATGTATAAATCGGACGAAACTTACGATTTGATTTTTCTTTTGATATGCTTTCATGACCAAAGATTCATTATTAAGCAAAGAAATTTATTTTCAATTGTTCTGTGATTTAATAAACCTTTATATAACCTTTTTTTGGATCAAAAACGATTAAAATATAATAACAAAAATATCATATGTCGAAAAACTTTCATTGTTGTTTTTCATTAAAAAATGTACATACAATCATTATACTCATAGAAATTTAAATAAAAATTATGATTAAATTTCAACTTTCATAAAATTACAAATGAAAATCTAAAATTTTATAATTCCATAATTCCGAAAGATAAAAAAATAAAAACAATAAATTTACGAAGTTTTTTTTAAAAGAAAACATAATTATCTACTATAAAAATTTTGAAGATAACAATACAAGCAATGGTGTGTATTTTTTTCTATGTTTAATTTTCTTTTCATTTGTTTTTCCTTTTTTCGGCTTTAAACCACAATAATAAAAAAAATATTTTAATAATAAAATTTATTATATAATGCAAAAAAAAACAACAAAAGAAAACTGAAGTATTATTTATTTTGTGAATCACTAATTGACTATCTGATCGTATGGGAAACTGCTTTCTTATTTTTTGCATAAATTCTTGCTTTAATTGATGTATTTTCTAATGGCAAATTAAACTATAAAGTACATAATTTTTAGAAAAACTCTAAATTTTGTATCACATATTTATTTTAAAAAATATTTTTTTCGTAAAAAACACGCACAATACAGTGAAAGTTTGGAGCGTACTTGTAGATTTTAACGATAAATTTCAAAGATATTATCACTTAAATTTTCTTTTTAGCAATGCAAAATAATTCTTTTCTAAATTATAATGTTTTATAGATATAAATTTTTGTTTTGAAGGTAAAAATAAAAAGGATCACTGATAGAAAAAAAATTCAATTATAGTGTTATCTTCCAATGAAAATAAATACTTATATAACGATTTCATGTTAATAAAAAGAGTTTTTTTAGATATAATGATTTTAATTATATTTTAAAATAATCGATTTCTGTGACATCAAAAAATTTTTACACATTAATAATTTAGTATTATTTAGCTTGATATTACAAAATTATCATTTAATGCCATGACTTATATTTAAAATAACAGAAACTTTTTAGTCTAAAAAATTATTTATTTAGATATCAAATTAGTTGTTTATATTTATTATATATTATCAAAAGGTTGATTTGTTGAATAGAAATAAATAAAAAAACTATTTTTTTTATTATATATTCCTTTAGTCTTTTACATCTTCGATATAATTCTGTCTAATCTTCATGGCCTCGTATTCTTTTCAAACCAATAAATATTGACTGAATTGGTTGTTGACGCATTCATTTAAATAGGAAAATAAATTAACATATGACAAAGTTCCTTTATCTTACAAAAATATGAAAAAAAAATTTTAAAAAATTTTTGATAATTCCTATCTTAGTGTGCTTGATGCGCGACGAGTATTTAGCAAAACAAACAATACTTTAGCAAATCTTTGCCAAAACAGTACCATTCCCTTCTAAAAATTAATAAAAAAAAAGAAAAAAACAAAATATAATATACATTACAATTATCTTCTATATTCAGTTATTCACTCTTTTGATCGATTGAATCGTGTAGGATACAGATAATATTTTTTCATACATAAAAATGAGTAAATAAACATGTTTAAAATATAAAACATGCAAATTTATATCTCTTCTATTTTCTACAGCCATAGATTCTTTATATATCGTATAACTAATTTTATAAATTTTTTTAAACAAAATTGAATAAAAATTATAATATTATTATTCATCTTTAACTAATTGCAAAATGTTTTAAAAATCTATATAAATAATATTTAACTTCTATAAGAACATTTTATATTTTCAAGCACCTCTTATTTGCATTATTATAAATTAAATACACAAAAATGTATTTTTAGTTTGCGATAGTGAATTAAATCATATATTACTACAATTTGAATTTTTTTGTCTATTTTTGTTATATTTCGCCCGATTTTTAATTAATAATAAGACATTTATATTTTTTGTGAATATTATTTAAAATCTACTAGTTCGTTAATTTATACCATGTTATTATGTATTAAAATTTAGTTTTTAACAAATTTTTATTTTTTCTATATACTATATTAGTTGTTTTTATAGTTATAAGCAAAAAGAGTGAGATTTTTTAACAAATTAATTATCATACCAATTTTTGATGTGTTTACAAACTAAGAACAACAAAGAAAAGTTAAAAATCATTTACATAATTGTTATTTATGTATTTCTGAATAGGTTCAGATGATTTAAACGAATGCTAGATCAAGTGATCTATCCTTCTTTTAAACTCTTTTAGATACGTTTACGAATAGTTTTTTCCACTCAAAAAAACCACGGAAATAGGAGAATGAACATAGAAAAATATTTAAATACATATTTACGACTTATAATTGTATAATCTCATGCTAAAAAATATTTAGAAAAAAAAATTTATAAATTTTAAAACGAAAACATCTACAGATATTTTTAATCTTTAGATCGAGATCAATAAACATCAATTAAATTGATACTTTTTATATAGTAAAGAACACGTCAAAAATTATCGATTGATGCAATAAAGAAAATTATATTGATTATTATAAACATAACTTGTCTTATAATCATACATTTTTATTTAACATTGATGAATTTATATTTAGATGCAACTAAATCTAAAAAATTCTTTTAGTGTTGCAATTTCTGGTTTAGAATTTTTTCTTTCATATTCTATCTCAATTCTTACATATATTTATGTAATTTTATTGAACTATTTATTTAATTTAGTTTCTTAATGTTTTTTCTAAAAAAAATGAATGCCTTAAGATATTGACAGTTGATTTCTATATTTTACTTATTATCTTTTGACAAAAATCAAAACGTGATTGTGGTAAAGAACAGAACCACATACACCAACGACACCTGTCGTAGTGGTCTAAAACATAATCCTTCCTTAATAGATAAAGTTTGCCTCCAAACTTTACCTCCATGCCCTCTATAAAAATAATAAAACCCTAAATAATAGTGAATACAACAAGGCATGAAGGTAAAGGTAACAGTGATCAGCTACACCCAACCAGAAGGCGTAATTCTGGTTCAGTCAGCTTTAAAAAAAATAAAAAAGATCTTTCTACCACTAACACAGACTTTTATTGTCTTTATACGTTATTTGCAAAGCGTGTCAACCAATCCCCGTTGACTTACGGCAGTGATATATTACGAATAATATTTATATAAATTAGTTTTCATTGTTTTATGAATGTAAATTTACGGAATGGCAAAAACAAAGGAGAATCTAAAGAAGGGGAAACCTCAAAAGAAAGAATTTTATTATTGCATAAATTTAAGAAAACTAAGTTTAAATGTTTGATTGCTTTTATAAGATTCTTTTGCCTTTTTTTTCTAAATTTATTTTCATGTGGATCAAAATAAAATAAAATTTTTAAAAAGACGAAAAGAAAATAACCTTATAAAAAACAAAAAATAAAAAAACCAGTCTTTCTTCATTAAACTCTAAAATTTATAACCGACGTCTAAATTGTCTGACCTTTCAGTCAATAAGTAAATATTATAAAACGAAAAATATTAAAAAATGGTCGAGAACCAAACAATAAGGATTTAGAAAAAATTGAGTTATAATTTGAGAACTTTGATAGAAAAAATGCACACAAAATCTGAATAAGATAATAAAATTTGTGTATTTTGATATAAAACAGTATATTGACATTTAAATCAGTGAAAACAAGCAATTGTTTTATATAAGTAGTTTTTTTGATCGAAATTTTTTAAAAAAAAACATTTAATTTATTAATTATGAAATAAATGATTGTATCGGTGGATTTTGTAACAGCATAAAATTTTTGGAAACGATATTTATTATGAATATTAAAAATGGCGTAAGACTGAAAAATAATAATAATTATATATATATATAAAAACTACCATTAAATGAATTACAAACATATTTTTAGATGAGCATTAATTTTTTAAAATACAAAGCGATGTTAAAAGGTGCAAAAAAAATGTTGCTTTATTTTATATAGAAAACTTTTATGATAAAAATAAACAAAATAACGATTTTATATTTTTTTTAAAAAAACAAATACTTATAAAAAATACAAAAATTTTAATATAAAAATATCATCCAAAAGAAAAACTAAAATTGTATAAAGCTGTAATTTTCTATTTAGAAGAGCTAACTTAAATATTAAGATTAAATTTAACACAAACCAAAAATATATATGTAAAAAAAATCTTGTCAGTTATTTTCGTAATAATAAAATGTTAATCAGTCTAAAAAAATACAGATTGTTTTATTTCAAATGCAAAACAATCGATATATATTAAGATCGAAATAAATTTGTAGAAAACACAAACAAATTTATAAACATAACTCAAAACTTTAGATGTACATTAACAAATTTAGAATGCATGTCTTTTTGAATTAAGTAAACTAGATAAATATTGTGATTGCAAACTATAAAGAGCAGAACATATGGTCTAATTTAATTGAAAAATCGCATACTATTTACAATTTCTTAACAATTTGTCTTATCGTTGAATTTATATTGATAAATTAACATTTGTAAAGCTTAACAGTGTACATATTAATGCTCTTAAAATATCAATATAATACATAAATTTTTGAAAATATTATAACACAAAAATGCATTAATTATATATTAGAGAGAGAAAATATTACTTTATATAACATTTATATCAAAAAATCAAACATTTTAACATTTTGAGTTACAGACGTATATTCTACATTTTATTTTATATACTGTGTCATAGTACTATATTTTGGTTTTTGGTTGAAATTTTTTATCTTGCGTTGCTATTTCATTTTATTCGAATCACAATATCTGTGAGTACACAAACATTTTTGAGATTTTATAATTATACATTTAAAAATTATTATTTTAACTTTTTTTTCTTTTGCTTTACCTTGATCAAATAATAAATGAAATATGGATTTTTTAAGCTTAAAAACATATATTTAGAACACAAAAAATGGTGTTTTTCCGAATTGGTTCTATCTGACTTGTCTTAATGTGTTATATTATATATAACTACTTTTGTGTTTTTCATCACCTGTAAATAAAAAATATCACTTAAAAAATTCATGGAACATGATAGTTTACATATTTTATAGCTAAATGTGGATCCGCCTTCTTTGATTGAATACAAAAATCGTGTTTTCAGACGCAAAACCTGGAACACAAATTTATTATCTAGTTTACCTTGGTAATTATATACAATTGTAATAAAGTATTGTGCCCCTAAATTCTTTAATAATTGTGGTCTGAGACGGCTTTCGTAGCCGTGCTATAGACACACCGTTTTTTGGTGCAATTTATACAAAACTCTAAAAAATCTTTATTCGCCATGGATTGAAAATGTTTATTTAGTTTATTCTTTTTTATTTTTCTGATAAAAAATATTGGTAAAAGAAAATAAAAAATCTTTTTTATTTTGAAAATTGGATTTTTAGATTAGACATGAGAAATTGCACTTGAGACCTCGGGCCGGTGCATATCATTTTCTATCTCTACAATAATTAAAACAACTTTATTTGACATAAACACAAACATACATTCTCAATAGAAATCGATCCTTAGTGTCTTCAAAATGGTAATCAGGCCTTTAAAGATCAATTTCTTATTCTAACTAGATTTTAACTTGAGTATTAAGGAATAGAGGTAGGACAAGAATAAAAAAACATGTATGTAACGTAATGTAAATTTGTATATAAGATTAAGATTATTTTTTAACATTTTTTATGTTATATAATCTGGTATTATTTTTAGACTGTAATCATCTAATTTTTTCGGCTTACTTCCATTTTTCTTTTTATATTTTCGTGCAAAAAATACGAAACTCGAGCTAGATAGATGATTGTCAATTTGAGCTTTTTTTAGGTTGATTTTAACCCTTAGATACTGCTTGTAGCGAAAAACTATATACAATTGTGTTTAAGAATAAAAATTTAAAGCATATTTTCATAATAGTTTAGCATCTTTATATATTCGTGCAACATTTACTATTTTACTAAACATTTTTTTTGATAAAATAGCGTACAAATATAAGTTTGCTCTTTAATTGAAAATATTCAATATTTGGCAATTATAAATGATTTCTTCAAACAAAAAAGTAGAAATCGTCTTCATTTTTGCATTTATAAATATTTCTGAGAAGATTGCCAAATAATATATTTCATATATTAAAGCTCTAAAGTAACAAATAATTTATTTTTACACTTTAGAAATGTATAGTAATTGTATGAATAATGCTGTATGTGACTAATTAGAGTGACCTAAAAAAACTTTAATAGATATTGTCTAAAAAATGATGTTTTATAACGTAAAATTAATGATTAACAATAAGATAGACTTGCAAAATGTAAAAAGAATGTTTTTAATTTTTTTTTCTCATTTTAATGCTAATATTATTACCTTTAAATGATTTGTTATTATTATTATTGATTATGATGACATTTTTTGTGGTTCAGCTAAAGATGATAGCTCTGATAAAATTTATTTACTTAGAGATATGAAAATTCTCTGAAAAAATAGATATATATAAGATTATAAGTTTGCACTATTCTTTATTTGCCAACATGAATTTCAGCATTTTACCATACCTTTTCCCACAATAAATGAAAGGTTTTAAATAAAATCATAAAATAGTATTCTTTTAATTTTTTTATAATCTTTTTTATTTTGAATAATGATAATGAAAATAAAAATAGGTAAAAAAAATTCTATTAATGAACTGAAATATACAATGTATTATTAAAATGTTTACTTTTTACGCGTAAAATATATTTACTAGAAAAATTTTTTATTTTAACAATCCAGTCTATTGATAGATTCATTTGTTTTTTTAATTTTTAAAAAAATCTATTTTATAGAAATTACGCCTAAATAAATAGAATTTGAATGAAGCGCAAAAAAAAGTGTAGTTTTTCACATTATAAAAAAATATATTTTTAGTTTGGTGCTTCTAGCAAAATAAATAGTATTTTATTTTAAAGGGTTAATTTCCATGATTTGTTTTACCACATACAACAAAAAGTTTATTTTATTTGTTTTAAAAGGGCATTTTTGTTGTCGAATATATCTGAAAAGTAGCGCATTAAGATAAGTAAGCGTAAATATGATAGAAAAAAAGTGACATTTATAATATAATATGAATAACTGTATATTTGAGATACGCTATTGATACAACACAAAAATTACTAAGATAGTCACAAAAAAAAGCTTAAATTCTTACGATACAAAAATTTTTTATAAAAAATTGCTATTTATAAATTTAATGCGAGTTTTTTTTGTATATTTCTATATAAGTATGGAAAAATAACATTGAAAAACATAATCTTAACCCTATAAGATTGTACGCAGAAATATAATATCTAAAATGGTTATTATGAACCTTTGTAAAAATCATTTTCTATTTTTGAAATTGTACCATGCACGATTTATAGTCGAATTACAGTTTTTCGTGCATTATAATTCGACAGGTTATTTTTTTTTATTTCGATTCTTGTTTTTCACTTTATAATTGGACACTAAAATTTCTTAACATATAAAAACACATAAACTATAATTGATTAGATTATATTTTCTTAAGATTATTATAAAACAAAAAAAAACTAATTGCAAATTATAAACTTTAAAAATTTATTCCTTTGATATCTAGTATAAAATACACTATCTTAATTTTCTATTTTCTTCTATTTTAAAATTCCAAGTAAGAAATAAATACTGAACTTTCTTAGGTTTTCATAAAATATTATGCACTTTAACTTATACTTTATATTAAGATTATAAATTCAAAAATTCTATATTAAAGCGTTACAGTAACGTGTATTATTATATACTATTTTTATGATAAGAAAAAAAATTAAAATAAATTTGCTATATGATTATATACGAATGTAGAATTTTTTTATAATTTTATGTCGACAATTATATTTTGCATTTTATCTTACTTTTTGCCTTAGCATTGCATAAAATAAGACATATATAACAGACTCGATGTACAAATAATTTGATAGTAGCTTTTTGTTATATCATGCCATATTTTTGGTATTTATAACGATATTTGATACCTATTTTATAAAAATGTAGTAATTGTTATTAGTTATTTAATTTTACTAATTATCGATGTAATTTTTTTATAAACTACTCTAATATAATTTTTTGCGTTAACTAAAATCCTTTAAACTAGCAAATATCAAGATTAATTAGTAATCTAATTTTTAATTTTTTTTTCTTGTAAAAGTACACAAAAACGAAGGTTCTTATGACATAAGTGCTTTTTGAAAAAATGCTGCTTCATTTATGTAGAACTACAAAATCTAAAAATTACAAAACTTTAATTCATGGGTAAAAAAATTCTTCTATTAATGATTTTTTTCATTGTCTAAATCCATAATCTTTTACAATTAATATCAGTTTCATATCAAGCCGAAGAAATGCGTTTCTAATGTTTACAAGTGTAAAAAAAAAAATTGAAAAAATTTAAACTCAGTTTGAGAAGCCGAATTATCATGCACATTTAAATAAAAATTGCCAGTAAATAACTTTTGTGATGTGATGTCATAATAAAAAAACACTTACTTCATGTTTAAAACATTTCAAAAAAAATATTTCTCTCTGGCATTCGCTTTTTTACTATTCAATAACAAATCAACATAAAAAACGACATCTTATATGTAATTGAAATACTCTAAAGTAACCGGTTAGACTGGCTTAAAAATATTAAAGAGAAATATTTGTGTTAAAAATTTGATTTACTAATTTATTCATTGATCTACTGGGGCATAAAATGCGAATATTTTCAAATTTTCTCTTCTTAACAATTGTTCCTCATTGTTATTCATCGTTTTTGTAATACTTTATCCATATATACACAACAGGCAATAAGTTTTAGAATTAAATCCGTCTTATTAATCATAATATATATATATATATAACCGAACTTAACAGTTATAATATTAGTTCTGTAATTGTGCAATTAATAGTTTAATGTAATATAAAAAAGCAATATAAACTATTCAATTATTTCCATTTTTAGAAATAGTTACATATTATTGGTAAAAAGTAGAATGTATGTTTTATTGATGTGACATCTATGTAGATAATGCTTTTCATATATTAATAGAAACAGATAAACACAATCATTTCATCCTTAAATGAATGGTGTGTATATCAAAACAAAAATTGTTTAATTAGTTGCGTGTTCATTTTTACTATGAAGAAACGAGAAATTTGCGTTTCTTATGTCTTTCTGTAC
The DNA here is from genome assembly GCA_000230595.3 of Edhazardia aedis USNM 41457. Classification (NCBI taxonomy): domain Eukaryota; kingdom Fungi; phylum Microsporidia; family Culicosporidae; genus Edhazardia; species Edhazardia aedis. The sequence continues at coordinate 64,819 of AFBI03000099.1, forward strand.
CTACAAAAAAATATAATGCGCTGACAATAAAATTTACTCGATAATACAAAAAATTCCAACATAATTTATTTGTTGTTTGAATTTTATATATCTTTTTTTAAAAAAATAGTGCAAATATTATTCGGTTTTAACAATAAAAAAACGGTTAAATGCTGGTTTTCTATTACTTTATTGACTCTTTTATTCTAGTCCTTCAAAATACATACTTAAGTATAAATAAAACATTTTTAACATTTAAACACCATAAAAAACATATTTGCCTATGATAAAAACTATGTTAAAAATTCACACTTAACTTTTAACTGCAAAGTATGATAATTTTGTAGTTTTATAAAATATGAACAATAAAAATTTGTTCATAGTTCATGTTTGTTTATAATTTTCAACAATGCGTGATAAATATTTTTGCTTATTTAAAAATCTACAAAATATAGTAATAACTAAGATTTTATAATTTTTTGAAAGTAATTTTACTATAAAACAATAAGAAAAATTATTTTTGTAAGGTAACTTTCATTAAAACAATATACATTTTTTATCATACCTTAGAGATACAATTTAACGCCTATAAAAATTTATAAAAAAACATCTATATTTGTATATACCATTTATATTGTTTTACTATATAACGTTCAAGGAAGAAATTATGCATATAAATCGCATTTTATGCCGTATATTTTTTATAAAAAATAACATTTAAAAATGGCAAAAGATCGAAACATCAAGAAAATAAAAACACCAAATTTATGAGACATGAAAAAAAATTTATGAAAATATTAATTACTACGATTGTGTTCACTATTCTTGAAAAAAAAAATTCGCATTAATTTCTTTTGTTTGTGAATAGGTTTCTTACAAAAATCGTACTGAATAAATTAAAAATATGGAAAAATTATTTCAAAAGAAAATAAAAGTATTTTGCAAAATAAAGTACAAATTTTGAGGATATGTATGTTTTTTTGTCTTTTACTGTTTTTTTTATTGTTAAAATATTAGCTATTCTTTATTGATCAAAATGTACTTAGAGTATATATTATGCTTTTTCATGCCTAACAGGGTGAAAACACCGGACGTTCATTACACAATACAAAATAATTGGGTAAAAAACCGTTTCTGAAGGCCATTTATTAAGAAAATTATATAAATACTCCACAAATCTACTATTAAACTATGATAATTAGGGGTAAATAATAATATTGCGTTATAGGATTTCTAGCTATATAAAATATAATACAAGAATTCAATAAAAATATAAAACATTGTTTTTTAAAATAAATGAAATATTTATAAATGCACTTCCATTAATGCTACTCTTGACAAAATTGTGAATATTTTTATTGATTTCGGTTATTTGATTTTAGAGTAAAAAATTTCTATCTGTCATAATAATGCACTATGAAACCATTTACAAAATTGAATTTGTTACCTTTTTTGAATTAATATTTTGTTTTAATTAATATTTTTTTAATGAAATTCAAATTTAAAAATATTAAGATTTTTTTCGCCTTAATTTATATTATTTTAATAAAATATAAATGCGGTTTTGTTTTGGTACCTAAAAATGTAGAATTTATTAAATTAAAATCAATTATTATTAAAAAAATATATTAACTTGTCTATGTAAGTACATTCGAATATAAAATTTGTTTAAAATATATCAAACTCAAATAAAAATGTTATAAAATACTAACTAAAAAACAATTGTAAATATTTTAAGAATATAAAATGATCGGAAGCGTCGTTGTCAAAATTTAAAACAATTTTTTTTTTGTATAAACCATAAAAAGAATGCAGTATTAGAAAAAGTTGATAGAATTAAAAGTATTTTAAATAAATTTCTTTATTGAAATTTTTATTTTTAACGATCAAAAAACCTAGAAATAGTATCAAAACGTAGTGTTTTTTTATCTTAGATTTTCTAATTGAAAAATACGGGTTTTTCGAATATGTGTAATTTCTTGTGTTATTATGGCAAAATTCAAATAAAAAAAACAATTTAAACTGTTTAAATTCAATTTTCGTAACTATATAAAATTCCTATATAAAAGGTTTTTTAACAACCAAGTTATATTGGCCAAAAAATGAATGACGCGATTCGCTAATTGCGTTAGCGAAACGCAAGAAAAAACTTGTATTTTAATAATAGATATAACACTTTATATATGCAAGATAAAAAAAATTACGACCGTACATTATATTTCAAAAAGTGCACAAAATATGCGATATAAAATACAAATCATATATTTATGAACTACTATCAATACTTATGATGGAATCGTTAATCTGCTTTATCAACAATGATTATTGCAAATCAAAACCAAAAAAACTTACATTATAAATATATTTTTATGTTTTTTTTATTTAAAGATATCAAGAATGTCATAGATATGTTTCTTTTTCCAATAAAATTGTTGTTATGAATCCGAATTTAATTATCAAAGGTAAAATTCTTGAAATACAAAATAATATTTGTTACGAATATGATGTAACATATCGAATGCACGCAAATAAAAGTGTTATCTACTACTATTTAATTTTTATTGTGGACTTCTTATGTTAAATAAATCATTAAATATTGAAAATCTAAAGACGATATGATAACCATCTAAAAATATCGAAAAAAAATTTTAAAACTTCTTAATTTAAAAAATTAAATAAATAAAAAAAATGTTGCCAAAAAATAGCTGTTCAAATATAATGTTCTAAATCTGCTATTAAGAATATAATCAAACACTTCTTATTAATGGTTGGGATGTGTCGGAGCTTTAGATGAAGACTTGGAAGCTTCATAATTTTAGAACGCATATTTATTCAAACATAATCCTATTTATAGGCACCATTCGATGCGCATCAAATTGTTTTTCAATCTTGCACCAATAAAAAATTTATGCTTATCAATTTGAAAAGCTTTCTATGAATCATTGGTAAGTCATTAGATAACGAATTGCAGGACAATGACCAATCCGGTGTTTCACCGGGAAACACCAGAACACCAATGAGCATACACTAAATGCTCACGTGGGTTTCTGTACCCAACATTAATATTTGTAGAAAATTTATATATTTGCAAATTTTCAGTGTAAAAATATCAAGCGGATGGCTTTATCATAATTATTTTTTTTTATGTTAATTATAACACAACATTTAGAAAGATAGTTAAGGTTCCACCTAACTTAGTTGTTTTTTTATTCTATTAGTTATTTTTAATATTTTTTATTATAAAAATATTCTTTAAATAAAACCCCAGACATCCGAAAGTTTTTAAATGAACAATAATAAAAATACTAGAAAATCTTTTAACACCTCGATAGGAGGTGGAAAAGCTGACCAGAACAGGATAAAGAGGACACAAAAACCCATCATCACTCAATTTTTAAATATATTTTAAATCAGGTCACATTCCATCAAAAAAACACCAAAATTACTATTGCAACTTTTTACACCATAATAATTAAGTCACAATAACAAAAAGGATACATAATAGTATAAAAAATTAATTACTTGTTTTCTGTTTACATTTTGTATATGTATTTATGTTTATATGGTTCAGTACACAGGTTTGTATTATTTTCTGCCATTTTTTCTATTCAAAATTACCTACACAAGCATAATTTAAATACTGTGCGAAAAGCTAAATCTAACTAAAATGTCTTCAATGGCTCAGATTGCCTGTAATTTCTTCATAATGGGACGAGATAACATATAATGATTGATTAAAAACCAATTTTGTTAAATTTAGATATCCTTTTATGTTTTTTTATTCTTATATCAATCAAAAAGTACTTATTTAACTCTCCATAGATTTCATACAATCTCATGCAGTGTTTTAGGTTATCATAGGTTAAGCGTGATACCGAATTTTCATGAGTTTTAGAAAAATTTTTATGTTTTAAAATTAATATTTCTGCATAAATTTTGAGTATTTTTTTCGTTGTAAGCGAGTAAATACTCGTCGCAAATTTTAATTTGTTTATTCTTTGATTTTTGCTTAGATTTTGCAAAGAAAACAGTTACTGCACAACTATTATATATATGCATCTGAATATTTAAAATAATAAAAAAACAGGAATAATATCCTTAATATTATGGAGATCAAGTAAATACTCTTGATGTATTTATTGAAAGTTGAATATTTTATAATCAAAATAGATGTTTTACTATAAAGGAAATAAAAAAACATTTCAAAAAACTAGAGTCATTTATTTGCATCATACTTTATTTAGAGGATTGATTAGTTTGATTTGATTTTTATTAATGTGTAGTGAAAGATTTTATGTCAATAACTTGATTGACACTTGCATAATTAAGGCATATAAATTATTGAATAATTGTGGAAAAAAAGAAAAAGAAATAATTAAACAGATCAACGTTAAAGTAATCTAACTATTATAAATTTATTTTCTAGTATTTTGAATAAAATTTTTAAGTTCTTTGTTATACTAATTTGAAATAGCCTCCATAAACCTAAAAAAAATCCAAATTTTAAATTATGATTCTATAAGCCTATGACGAATTTTATCTTTAAAAATGCATAAATAATTAGTAAAATAATAAATTTATTTATTTTCTCTAGCTTGTCTGAACTTTGAATGTTATAAAATTACAATTTTTTTGACTTTAACAAAGCTTTTCGCTTTTTTTCATTTTTTTTACATAACGAATACCATTATAGATAAAATAGAAAAATTAGGGTGAAATTGGCTATCAATTTACATCTAATTCCAACTACTAGCAACATTACAGATAAACATGCTGAGTTATCATTAACAGTAAACAGCAATTTAATCTAAAAAGCTAAAAAATCCGCCTCCTTTCAGCTCACACATGGGAATTATTATGTAAATTCAAACCAACATTTTTAACGAAACATTGTATTTATTATTTTATACCAAACAAAAAAAATTTTACTATAAATCCTAGATTTAAATCGTAAAAATTACGAATATATATAAATATTTCTTCTAATCTAAGTTTTACATCTTATTTATATTTTTAATTGAGATTTTAACACTATTTATAATTAGAATTTCAAATTTATACCCAATGCAGGTTGTTTTGATAGCAACCTAAGGGTAGAACTATTTTTGACTATTTGCTATTTTGAAAATGTATGTAAAGTGATAGTATTTAAATACCAAATTTTTTCTGTGTTATATACAGGTCTAAATATTATTTATAGAAAAAACGTTTAATTTTATTTATACATATACATGTTTTTTCGTGTATTTTTTTTCTCACGATTGTAATGAAATTAAAAGCGAATGTTTTATATAAATGACCAATTTGGACAATTCGATTTCATTTATTTAATTTTTTATACCATTTATTAATAGTCTATATAATTGAGGTAAAACTTCCCAAAGTAATATAGGGACCACTTAAGAAAAAAATATAAAGACTAGGGAAAAAAATACGATTGATGTTTTTTATTGTTGAGGTAATAATACATTTTATATTGATCAATGGGTTTTATATATAATATTTAGAATTTAATTTAGAATTTTTTTTGAAGAATTGTTTTTGAAGAGTTAATTAAGTTTAGAAAGTTTTTATGAAACTTTTTATTAAATAAAAATTTTTAAAATGAATTCTGAGTAGCAATATTTCATCTCCGCATAAAAGTGATGTAAGATATTTAAAGTGTTAAACTTGTAATGATGGTCTGTAATCAAAAGAAAACTAATATGAATTAATACGTAACATCCAACAGTATTTGTGGTTTTTTTAAATTTTTAATATTTTTTAGGCACACATTGTAGCTTTTAAATTCATGTTATATCTTTCTTTATTTTTCTTTTGACTGAACAACTCTTTTTGTCAAAGTGTAGATACTAAAATTCACCACTTTCAAAAGAGGGGATTTGTGTAGATAATTATATTACTGAAACCTAATCTATTGATACTTTGCTGTATCTAATTACTGCAAAATACAATGACTTTTTTGGTTTTTTTAAAAAAAAGGACATATTATTTTTGCGAATATTTTGCGAGATTCCTACTATTTTGAAGTTTACCTTAAACATCTTTTTGGATGATTTAGTACTTTAAAATTTAAATGGTTAAAGATATTGCGTAAACGACACTCATGTCAACTTTCTGAAGGAAAGGTCAAACAAAAGGAGAATTGAATCAACTAATTATAATTATAAAAATAATCAAATTATTTCTTATTTATAAAAGACATTTCAAAACCAACCCCACCGTGATGCGATCCTTCAAGAGCAATAGAACCTTAAAACCAGACGATGGCATCGGGAGACGCCCCAAAAACAGCCAAAGTTCACCAATTAGAGAATATATTCCAAATTCCAATTATTCTACTTTTTTCTTTACGAATCATATCTTTACTCTCCTTTTAAACTTCTTTATTCCCGCGCTATAAAACGAGTTTTTTCGTAGAATACAAATACTGGAATTTTTTTTTATTTGTCATACTGGTTTTAAAATCAAGTATTTTCGTACGTTAGTTTTTTCCAGAAAAATCAAGGGAAAAAGAAAATTAGAACTATATCTGCTTTATATCAATATATGATAATGATGCTTTTGTTATTTTAATGCCGCAATATTGATCAAAGAGCCACAGTTTTCACCCTACTTTATGATCACTGAAAAGAAATATGAGGATTTAGAAGCCTACCATTAAATCAATCTTAATATCAATATTTGACTTATGAAATTACCATAATTTCGTACAATGCAACACACGCATTTTTATAAACAAAAAGATACACAATTTGCTGAAAAAATCGCAGCACAGTCTTTTTTCAAGGCTAACGAAATAAGAACGACCATCTATTAAAATTTTATAATTTTAATATTTTATATCTTTACAATTTTTGTGTTTTTTTTTCTCCTTTTATTTTAATCGTTCAATTTCAAGAGATGTGACTAACTTTTTTGCTGGTTTTTTTACAGAAATATATGCTTTTGGCCTTTTTCTCTGATTTTTTGTGTTTTTGTGGATTTCATCTGTTTTATCTTCTGATACTTTCTCTGTTAATTACTTACCTATCATTTATATTATTTTTTAACATCAAATGATTTTTACATTATCCTAATTTAAAATAATTGTTTTTTTAAATTTAAAATATACAAAAAGCGATTTGTTTCGTTTTAGTATTTGAAATGTTACTAGACAGTATGCGAATAATAAAAAGATTGATTTAATAAAAATTTATGTTAAATGGTCATGTTAATTAACTAATCATAACTCAATTATGCATAATAGAAGATAAAATCAAGTACTAGAAATAATTTATTAGTTTATTGAGTAAATATAGTTTAAGTGTTAAATGTTATAAATATGTTCTACTGCAAAAATTTCATATAAACTAACTAATATTGGTTTTAACTGTCAAATTAACTTTTTTTGCTTAGGAAAAAATTTAAAAAACAAATTATTTTGCACGATAACAAAAGTGATAAGAAATTTTATTATCATATCGATCATTTTTCTTTAAAAGAAATAATATTATTAATGTTAATATTATTTTTACAAGAAATGAATTGGTTTTTACTTATTATTATGTTACATAATTAAGGATATTAGATTTGTAGGAAATTTAATAATTTAATCGTTCAAATAAAAGTCATTTTTATAAATAGATTGAATGTAAACAATTTATACATGTCTGAAATTTTAATAAACAGATAAATGGTTTATCAAAACACAATTTTCGAAAAAATAACATGAAACACCTGAAATTATCAAATAACCGAATTATAAAGAAAAACTTTTCTTATAGAACAGAAATGTATCTAAATGAAAAATATAATGATTACACCATAAAAATATCATTAAGTAATGAAATTTATATAATTTAGCAATTAAAATATTATGTTTTAAATTGTATTTTTTGTTTGAATTTAATCATGAAATTTTCCCTAATTTTAATAATTAATCACATCAAAATTAACTTAATAAATCAAAACTTGATGCGGAAATAAAGAAACTTATTAAAATTTCATAATCCAAAAAAATTATTTGCAATACTGTTAATTTTGACAAGCTAAAAAAACATGTAATATTTCTCAAATTTATTAAAAATTTTTAGGCACGTATTGAATTTTTTTAATTAGAGGCCAAAATTTAAACACTGAGAACAACACTTGGTGAGCAAATGTAATCCGAGTTACTGAAAAAAACGTTTTACCCATTTTTTTGCTTAAAGTATCGTTTTATATTGATCTTTAGCTATAGCATTGTTATGATTCTCCTAATTTGTAATAAAAATGAACTTACAACGCATGAAAATATGATAAACTTGTATTAAATTTGTTTGGAACGAGATAACAAATATGATAGAATTTGTAATTTACACAACATAATTTAATAAATAATCTTACTCAAAAAAATGTGTTATCACCATACGGATAGCTTATTTTTTAAAATTCAAAAAACATTTTTAATGTTCCATTTTCAAGCCAAAATAACAAAAATTGGAATTATATTCATAGAATTACAAAAAATGCATTTCATGTATTATCATGAAAAATCATACAGAAAGATTATATATTAGTTTGTCCAAAAAAGGAATGCTATTTTTAAGTCATATATGTTGTGATCTTTTTTTTGTTATGATTAAAGTTTTTAATATATATCCTATATATATCTAATTGAATGTTTGGGAGTAAAATGAAACGAAAGATAGTCTTTATCTGTTATTTTTTATTTAATAGTGTTGTTGGCGGAAATTATAGCTTATTTCATATTTCAAATGTAGATAAAGTTTCATTAGATGCAATTGGGAAGCACGAAATAGTGCCACAAATGGTTTCATTTTATATGCATATGCTTAATGCTGGTGAAAATACTAAAATAGAAAGACTATTTACAGTTGATATAGAACCATCTGGTGTTTTTAATGGAAACAATAAAAAAAAATTTATTGCAATATTGATCGAATTCTTCAATGAAAAAATTTTTGATTTTCAAATACCAAATGATAATGAAAATAATGTAACATTCAACAAATTCAAAAACGAGCTATTAAGAAATTCATTTAGAATAAATTTGGATCAGGAGTTGTGTCTAAATGGTGTGTTTGAGCATTTCAAAATATTTTTTCAATCTAGACAACACAATACCACCACGGTTAAAAACACTAAAAGTAAATCTTACGATGTATTTTTATATAAATTAAGTCTTTTTTTGACCGATGTGATTTTATTCTCAGATTTAGACTTTTGTAAGTCTGTATTAGATGCTTTCAAAAAATATCAGGAATATTGTAACTTAAAATTAACGGTATACATTATGAATTGTAATCGTAAGGATAGTTCTACATCTAAAGAACTTAAAATTTTTTTAAACTATCAGCTTTATTTTTACAATTTACACTTTATGAGCGTCGCAATCATACAGGATTTAATCAAAAAATGCATAGATTTTTATCTTATGAAAAAGAAATGTATGACAATTCTTATAAGTATAGATGTAGATAATCTTATTTTTTCAGATTTTTATGAAGCACAAAAATACTTACACTATTGTATTAATAATTTGGATGTCAAAATGAAACCCATAACTGCTAGGGAGACATTAAATCAAATGTATTCTTTAATTGAAAATAGAACACAATCATTTGAAAAAGACGTCGATATAAAGAATACAATTGATTTTTTAAGACTTAATTACGGTGAAGATATCAAAATATATTTTAATATATTTTCAAGCTTTTCTTTATTAAGTAAAATCATGAATTATTTTGTGTATTGCAGAATTGATTTTACTGAACTTTATTTACCGAACGAATTCGACTTTATCTATACAAAACAATCTCGATTAGTAGACGTATTAGAAACTATAACTAATAAATATTTAAGTAATCAGGAATCCGCAATTTTTAAAAAAGAAACAAAAAAAAGTATTCTAAAACAAAAAAAAGTTAACCCAATTAAAGTAAAGGAAAAAAAAATTGTTGAAAATGGCTTGTATGATAACCAATTCTTTCAAAATATATTAGAAAATGCTGTTTTAATTAAAAATAAACCATTTAATGATATTACAATTGACTTTAATTTTGAATTATCAACAAATTCTACTAACATCAACAATGAAAAAAACGATTTAAGTGCGAAAAAAGAAATGAGCACAATCAGCAATGAAGAACAAAATGGCATATAATCTAGAAATTAAATTTTTAATCAATCAAAAAAAATCACAGTTGATTCAGCAAGCATTAATAAAATGTGGTTTTTTGATATTTTTCCCATTAAGAAAAAAAACTATTGCATTAAAAAAAATTTTATCGAATTTTTTCTTATAAAACTATAAAAAAGAAGAACATCTTTTTTTTCTTTTTGTTAAGTAATTTTTTATATTTTTTTGTCAAATTACAAGTAGATAATATATTTACTTTTACAATTTCAAACTATCATCTATTAACCTCTTAAAATGAATATTTTCGATATATGTATTTACATTCAATAGTATTTTATGGCAAAATGACACATTCTAGTGTCTGTAATGAATTAATTAATCTGATATTTAAAGAGAAAAAATTAAAATTTTGATAAAAAGTATTGTTTTTAAAACGAAAATTAATATTTTTATGTATCTGAGACCGTCATTTAATACGTTCTGTTTTAATTATTGCCATACAGAGAGCATGCAATAAATCGATGAAATCAAGAAACATTAAGAGCTCTATTTATGACAATTGATTGTGGATTTAACAAATTTACAGATTTTTTGACTTAATTATAAATCACTATTAATATTTGAACATTTTCACAAATTAATATTCTATACAAACAACGTGTAAGGTATGTGTATTCAGATATATATATTAATCAATTTAAAATTTTTTATCAAACATTATATTTTTTCAAAAATATTTGAACTTTGAATAGTTTGTAGGAGAAAATTGTTTCTTTTGGCATTTCGGTTATTTTCTCTTTTAAATATTACAATGATTTCTCTAATATAAAAACAAAAAAATATAAAATGAATTCGCAAATACAAGCATCAGCATAGTTAACATATAAAAAAACATCCAAAAATAAAACAATTCAATGCATAAAATAGTTGAAATATCAAAGATGTTGTAAATTAGAGATATTTATACACTATAATTTATATTTTTGTATAGCCTGTGTATTAAATGAAAAGAAAATCAAGATAAATCAATGATATCTACTATTTATTGGGTTCTTTGAAGGTAAATTCTATAATTTTTTTTTGTATGTGATACCTGTCTGTCGTTTTTTATTGCTGCTGCCTTACGATTTTAAAAACTTACTAATTTAATTTCATTTTTTTATCATATTTATTGTAATCAATTTTAAGATTTTCTTTATATCAAAGCACTGCTTGCCCAAAGCAGACCCTTCAAAATTGTGCTCTAACGAAGATATTAGTATCACAACATTATAATTCACATCCCACAGCTAAAGTGAATTTCACCACAAGTTTATAAATATAATTAATGTATAAATTTTGTAAAAAAGTGATAAGAAAAGGGTTTTTTGGATTATCCTTTATTTTCAAAATCGTCTTTTTTTTTCTTCTTTCCACATTCTTTTATTTTTTTCATAGTGTTTTTATTAATTTAATATTTAAAGGAATATATATTATAAAAGAAAAAAATCTAAACATTAAAATATTATCCACTAAATTTCAAAAGATTGTTTTTATCGTAATTTACGTTAAAGCAAAGTTTTTTTACATTAAACATTATAATATTACACCCGAAAAAAAATGCTAGAATTCAAAATGTTTGTTTTTAAATGAAATCAAATTTTACAAAACTTAAAAAAAAACAGTTAGATTTTAAATGTAGAATAAATGAAATGTATTACCTCAATATGAAAAAAAATAATCTATAAAATTCTTAATCAAAAGGATTTGTAATACTTGTTTAACTATAATTTCTTATTATTAATATACAAAAAAATACTTTATCTAAATTAAAATAAATAATTTATAAATTTTAGAGTTTTTATCATTTTAATACAAATCAAAATTCACAAATATAATAAATAGTAAGATTTTGTTTATAAAAATAAACAATTCGATAGAATAAAATACATTAAAACAAGTCATTGCAATTATATTTCAGATATTGTATCATTAAAGTGAATTTATTAAACATAACGTAATGGAAAAAATCTAAATGAATGACTTATTTAGTAATGTTAGTCCAGATTTTTTTCAAAAAACTAATCCTTGGTCTTTTTACTTCAACTACTGGCTATTAATAAAACAGTCTTTCTTCTACTCGTGTTATAAATGAATTCTAAATAAAATGATATACCTTACGCTTATAATGAATTGATTAAAAAAATTGTTTTTAACAATTATTAAATAATTAGATCTTTTATATATTAATATACATCACAACAACTCTATATAGTTAGATCGGAAATATTAGTATTAGTTCGGATGACATAAAGTACAATTGCACTAGAATGATTATTTTGTTTTATGGTAAAAAAATATTTAATGGAATTATGATTTTCATATTTTATTTTAGATTAATTTTAAATTCTTATAATATTTTTGTTTATATATATCATAACAATAGTATATGGTTAGAATCAAATTTTTTGTGTTTAATCACATTTCTTACTTCGGTTTCAATTGCAAATATATTAATAGAATATCAATCGAACACTATATGTAAATTATTAATTTACTCCTGATTTTTTCAAATCCTTAAATTTTATTTTTTGAAATTTCTTTTTTTTCAAATTTGATTTACTCACAAAAATGTTAAATTATCTTTATTTATAATTGGTATATCACAATGTGTCATCTATATGCTAAAACTGATTCAATAGATATAAATAATTTTTTTAATAATGTACTACTGAAAATATGTCTTATCATACATAAATTCCTATATCAGCACATTTACTAGAATTTCTCATACTCAATAATTAGTCAATTCAATAATTTCCAAAAAAAGGTATAAGATTTTATTTAATGTTTTTCAAAACTTTTCTTTGTGAAAATATCGTTCTAAGTTTTGGTTGGTTTCTCGTTATATGTTTTTCTAATGTAAGATCGCGGAATTAAAAGCTCACATAATGTCGTAAAAATTATTTTTACAAAAAAATAATTGTCTTTACCTATGTACTATTCTTGTATATACGAAATTGTTTTTTTAGGTTTCGATAAATTTATTTTATTGCTTGTATATTTAATTAACGATATAAATTTTTGTTATATATCTTAAATGAATTAATTTCAAATTTAGTAAATTTAAACATTATTGAAAGATATAAAAAAATAATTATAATTTTAAAAATTTATGAATAATGTTTATTGTTTTGCATTTTGTTCAAAGATATTTTTGATTTTGTATCTAGATTTGGGACTGAAAATGCTGTTGTATGTTAAATACTAAACGTGTCAAATACTAATGGGATTTTATCTTGTCAAATAAATTGGTGTTTGTATCAACCTGGTATCATTTGATATAATTTATCAGAAAAAAACCTAGCATAGAGCTAAAAAAAAAGATATCTTGTTTTAGATGTATTCCAATTGAAATCGTTTTTTGAAAAAAAATCGCTGATTGTTAGGATGCTATTTAAATATAACATGAAATTAATGAATAATTTAGATGAAATTCATAAATTGATAATAACATACCGAAATATCTGTTATTCAAAGGCTATTTACTAATTATATAGATAAGAACATGCCAAAAAAGAAAATAAACAGGAAAAAGGCAATAGTTGAACCCACGGTTGCTCCATAAGACCATAAAAACACAAAGGATTCACAATGTGGAGCACAAAAGAAGTTAAATAAAAAAAAACCCCCCAAAAATTATCTTTTTTTTTGCTATTTTAGAAAAACCATTTGAATTCCACCTAGGAAGTCGACAGATCTATTTTGTAAAATCATGTATCAAAAAAATCTTTGGTTTCAAAAATTTACTTCAAACTTATTAAGAGTTGTAAGTGATGTAATATAAATGATTTTTTATTTCTAATTTTATATTTATTAATGCTTAATTGCAATAATTTATATTGAAAGGGAAAGTGATTCTATTTATCGATTTTAAAATAGAATTATAAACAAGCTCTACGTATTTTAATGCATCTTTTTCAACAGAAGTACTTCCCTGCTATACAACTATCATTCAGCTATATGCCGAATTTTATGCTTGAAATTTTTAAATATAACTAATATGCTACCAAGTTTGAGAATAAACGTTTTAACACTACTTCATTTTTATTTAAATCTCATAATATTTCAAATATCTCAATTTCAACCTAATAATTTTAAATCAAATTACATTTAATTTAACATTGGTAAAAAAAAGTTTCAAATACTTTTTTCCTCGGTATTTTAATACGAATAATTCTATAATTAATCAAAAAATTGTAGCCGTTCATTTTATATGTTTTTTCCGTTCAATGCACAATTTTTTGTTAATTGCTTTCCCACCATTAAAGAAATTAAATTGTGTATTATAATGATCAGTGAATATATGATTCATTGATTTTATTAACTGGATGAATTATTTGTGGTTCTTTATACATACCAATTTATTTTGATTTACTGAATCTTTAAAGTTTTAATATAAAAATCTAATCATATCTTTAAATTGTGATTTGATTGTTTTATATTCTAAAAAAGTGTATAAGGCTAGTCATATTATAACTATACATATGTATTAAAAAAATACGCAAAGGTTACATTTTTTTGTTAATAAACATTTATAGTGTATGGAGAAAAGGTTGGGGAAACATAAGAATGAAAAAGTATATAGAATTTGTTGGTGTGGTGCTATATTCATTATTATAAGTTTTAGGGCAAGATATAGTTGTTTGAATGCCATTCTGAATCGGACTGATTTACTTTACTTTTATTTTATAATGAAAAAAGAGAAAAAATATCTGAAATTTATTTTTGTAAATCAATCTTTAGCAAAAAATAATCCATTATCAATTTTTTTTTGACTTTTTATTTGTTTATTTTTTTACTTTTTGAACTGTACAGTTTATCAATGAAAAAATTAAAGATTGTTTAATATTTTTCATTATAGTCACTTAACGATTTCTTTAAATTAAATGTTTTATTGTTGCTTTTTTATCAATTCTATTAACTAAATCATTTATATTAAATCTTAAAGTTATAAAAGGCTTTTTTTTCACTGCATTTAATGATGTTAGCTCAATGATCTAGTTACATAAGAAGTAAAAAAACGTTTTTTAACTGAAATGCCAATTGTTTTTATGCTTGATTTAAAATTCAATAAATATTCTTGAAGTTAGATTGCAATAAAACTGGTTAAATTGTAAAATATAACAGAAAACTAACTAAAAATTCGTTTTAAGGACATATATTACGTATTTTATAAATTATATTTTCGGTTTGTTTTTTAAATACGCATTGTATCGATGAAGCTGTAGTTATTCCAAAAACCTAGAATTTTCAATCAATAGCTAATTATCAAATAAATACACATCATGAAGAGCTTGTTCTTATCTTTTTTTATTGTAAAACCAATTAATAATACAATCTCAAAATTTTATCGTAGTTTTCGGTTTTGAATTAAAAATTTTTGCGATTTTACCCTATGCATTTTCTATTTTTTTTTAAAAACAGCCAAGCATTCATGAAATAAAGTAGTTTATAAAAACATTTAGAGCTTTGCTAAAATTTTGATTCCCTTTTTAATTATACCTAGTGCGAATAAACTAATTTTTTTCTTTAATATCCAGTGCTATTAAAAAAGAAGTATACATTAAAAATTCATGGAATCAAAAAAAATGCAATAAAAAAGATTTTCAGAGTTTTTTGTGAGCAGAAACTAGAATAGCTATCTTAATTTTACTTTCGATGAATAAAAGTTATCTTAAAAAGAATCAGATTTAAGTTAATTAAAGCTATAAATGATAAATTTAAAAAAATGTTTGTATATAACCTAATACATGTATTATCGATATGTTTTTGTGCAATTTTTCTAATTTTCAATAATCAAGTTACTTTATTTTCTTCTTTTTCTGGTAATTCTAAATAAATTACAGCGAAATACCACAACATCTTTTAATAAGTAAAAAATAATATAAATAGTATGAATGCAATGTCTAGTCGTGGTGGGTGACAGAGTTGAAATTCTGATACTCAGTCTTCCCCTCACGATTAGTTTTACTGTTCAAAAATAATACTCCATTAAATTTCTATATAGATTTATAAAAACCAAGAAAAATATTATTTTTGTCGAATTGTAGAATAAATTGTGTTTATCTATTATTAGCATTTATTCTCTTTTTATTTTCAAACAAATTATCATACTGTCAAAATAAATTGTTTATATGGCTTTTAACTTACTGCTATTAAGAAAATGTTTTGATTTTATAATTAAATGTTAACCAATTTAAAGATTTTATAGTTTCTCAAAAATGAAAATAATTTTAAATACCGACCAATTCAAAAACTCAAGCAGCAAAAAATAAAATTTAAATTCACTATGTTTTCAAATAATTATTTTATTAATGTTGAAAATAATTAAATATTAAATCCCATAATTATCATATAAATTATTTTCATAATTAATTTAAAATTCAACAACAATTAAGAATTTTTTTGCAACATACTTCTTTTTGAAGTGAAAATTAATGGTAAGAAAAATTAAACCAGCTAAATAAATTTTATATTTTTTATGATATAAACAAAAGACTAGATTTTTCTAATATAAAAAATCCGTATTTCAACCATAAAAGTCGCTAATCTAATAATTCTGCCCAACAAAACCTTTCACAAATTCATTCATTAATTGAAATTTTGAAAATCATTTGGATGATATTCATAAGCAACCTTTGAATGATTATTCATTAATTTTTTAAAAAAGTAAATTAAAATTTCAAAAAATACAATTAAAAATAAATGTGAAAAACAAAAAGAGAAAAAGAGAAAAAAATTATATTTCCGTACATTAGTTAGATTCAACATTTTAGTATGAGAACGGCTTTAAAGGGAACAGCTTTTTTATTTTGTTGTTTATTACTATATCTTAAAACAAATAATCTATTTTGAAAATTTTAGATATTTTTTTCAATTAAATTTCCTGAATTCACAATGCACTCTAGCCTTTTTTACAAATAATTTAATTATCAATTACGATAAATAAAAAATTTCTATCTCTTAAACCAAAAGTTCAAACATGATACTAATTTAAATATAAAAAATATTTGTTTTGAAATGTGCTATTTTTTTATGAAATCATTTTTCAAACATTTTATTTTTATTCTGTGAATTTTAGAAACGAAAGTTTTGTTGCACATCCTAAAATGACTTTTCACTACCAATAAATTAGAATCAATTGTGTTTCTAGTTTTATTTTTTTTAAAAATGTAAATCAAGAAAAGAGATTTTTTTAAAATAGAAAGAAATAATCTCTTCAAGTTATTCGATATTTTCTGCACCATTAAATACAAAAAAATATTATTTAAAATAGGTTAATACATCTTTTATCTACTTCCGCCGTAAGATCATCCTATTCAATATATAGATTTTATATTTAAACACGTGAATTTTATAGTTAACGCAAGAAGATTAGGTTCTAACTGAACTTTTGAATTCTTAAAGGTTTTCAATTAAATTGCTACAATCAACAAGCAACTTTTTTTTCAGCAAAAACCTTATTGTACTAATACTAAGACACGAGTTGGTATAAATAATACCTAAAAGTGCGTTATGAAAACTTTAAGATTTGTACTGAAAGCTGAATATAACTCTTTGAGGCATATATTGATTTGAAGTTTAGAAATTATCGAGAAAGATGCGAATGGTTAGCAATAATAAGGATAACAAAACATGTTCAAAAATTTCCAAATTTCACTGCGTTGAAGTTTTTACACTTAAACGTGTTAGAATATTTTCATTAATACCCTAAGCATATGCTTTAGGTTAGTTTCACAGATCCGAACAAAAAGATACACATTCTGTAAGAGCACAATAGAAATTGTGACAGAAAACACGAATCATCAGCCTAAACGGTTTAAGTGCAACGTTTGTAAGGCTAAGATCTTTTATTACGAAAACAAGGAACGATCGATAGGTTATTCAGAAGAATACTTCAGTAACCCATAATAAAAATAATAAAATATATACATTTAAAAAACATTTTAAACAAAAGAAGAAATCAGTTAACAATACATAATAGAAGGAAGTGTTAAGAAGATATTTAATAAATATAATAGCTATTAATTACAATTTTTATTCTTTTGAAACATATTTGAACATATTGTTACTATTATTTCATATTATATGCATAAACAAAAATCTTACACTTCGAACAACCAAGATATTCGTGAAGACTCGCCGTCTGAGGAATATCATCACAGAAATATATATGTTGTGGTACATTATAACCATAATGTCATATGTTGATAATATTAGAAGAAATAGTTTTATATCTGTTGTGGAAACATGTTACTAATTCCTTTTTTCCGCGGCTTTCTTATTATTACAAATTGATTCTACATTGTCGAATATTATTTTATATTCATGATTAAACTAGATTTATTTGGTATGAATGATGTTATAAACAGTGTTTGAGATGTTTTAAAGCATCTATGAAACACTGAAGTATATTGTTCATGTTCGGTAATAATGTAGTTTAATAAATAAATATGTATCAACGAAAAAATCTTTAAATAACAACTTTTCCAATACCTCAAAGACTATAGTAGGCATCGAGGATCAACAACAACCAGATCTACAAAAACGTAATCTTTAAAACCAAAATCAGAAAAAAAATTATAAATTTTTTGTTGATCACTCTGTTAAGTCAAAATGGTATTGTCGCAAATATAATACTACTTCCTTTTTCGAAAATATGTCATTTAACAGTTAAAATAAAATAATTTTATTTGATTTTTTGATAATCAATACCATGTGTGGACGCATTACAGGAATTTATTGATTAGTTGAAAAATCAATATTGAACATTAGTTCACTATAAAAAAGTATTTTTAAAAAATATAAATATGCTCTCAATACTTATCAGAGAGAAAGAGTAAAATGTCATACAAACATCAAACTACGACACAAAAAAGTTCAATTTCTCGACGAGACTTTTGATTTTACAATCTTTATAATTTTTATAGTTCATTCTAGGCAACAAAATCAAAAAAGAAACAAATATATTAACAAAAAACATTATTTTTTTCGTGATTTTTTGGACAGCGAATATTTATCATTTCTAACTTTTTTAAGTTTCAAGGTAAAAAGAATATGTATATTATGTTGTTATTTGTCTTACGGATTGATATATTTGCACAACATTATATCTCACCAAAAAAACTATTGGATACGGTGATTATCTAAAACTGCTTATAGACGATATTGTATTTTAATACAAAATAAAAAAATTATTATTTTGTTATTGCTTATATTTGAGATTTTTGTGATGTTTATTAAATAGCGAATTAGGGATTCTGATGTTTAAACTTGAATGTATTTTTAGTAAAAATGTTTGTAAAATCGTTTAAAAAAAATACTAAGATATTATTCTACTATACAATGTAATTGAATAATTGTCATTTAATATCTCATAAAATTTTCTTTATCTATAAAACAATCATTAATTCGAAGTATTTTAACATGTTTCGAATTAATGTTATTCAAATATTTAATAACAATCTTTAATATAAGTTTTTTAAACACTTTAACACGAATGAATATTCAAATGTATCATTTTGATCATTATTTTTTTAAAAACTAATAATGTGATTTGTAGTTTAGACACTTTTAATTCGTCAATGTTTGTAAACTTACAATTTTTAGACTACAAATTTTTTTAAAAAAAATATCCTCTTAAAATTTAAGATTACTTTTTTAAAATTTATTTGAAAGTTTAGTTCAATAACAGATGTTACTGTGCAAATATTTCATGTGATACTGATTTAAAAAGACACTCTAAACAACACTAAATCCTTTATCCTCATATCCATACCTAAAATTTTAGTACGGTGGAATAAACACAAACAGATATTTGAAATTTCATAGTTATACAAACAAATATTTTAATCTAGAATTCTAATTTAAACTTCCAAATGGGATAAAGGACAATGATAATGCTTAATATTATTACTCATTGGGTTATGTTTTTTAAAAATGTGAAAATTAATAATCGCATAAAATTTTTATATTTTCTTTTTTTAAAATTTATTTTGATATTAAAGGATCAGTATTTTCAAATATTAAAGAGAGGTCAGTTGTTCTTTACGCGATTTATTGAATTCTGATAATTGCCTATAAATAATAAATATTAGAATATATTCTAGTTCTCAGTAATATTATAAAAAAAGAAAAAAATTCCGATTTATAGGTATGAAAATCCTCTGTTAAATATAAAATATCCGCTTTATTTATCGTAAAAGTATACTTTTCGTTCGGTTAAAAATTTTTCAACTTCCAGGTTTGTGCGAGAAATCTATATATGTAAATAATGCATTTACATACATATAAATGGGTTTTTGTTGTTGCTTAAACAAATAAGTGAAGTGCTTAATATGCTAAGTGATTTTTAAAACAAAATTGCTTTATCTGCTAGATAACACAATCATTCTTTTTTATGATTCTAACATAAAAAGAACTGAAATGTCGGCGTCGTCGTCATCTTCGCATTGAAAATTCCAAAAATAAAGATTTAGAAAGTTTTATTCTATTAGAAAATTTTTTTGTGAAGGAAATATACAAAACTATCATAATTGTAATAAAAGAACAGAAATTACGTTAAAGTCACGTTTGCCTTCAAAATTCTCACTTTTTATTTATAATATGTCATAGAACTGACTGATAGTCGCTTCCTCGACAATAAAAAAACCAAATAACCACATCTCATATATAACAAAACCTCTATACAATGCATTAAATTTTTATATTACAAAGATTTTTTGAATTTTTAGCATTTTTAACATTTTGTGAAAAAAATACAGACAACTTTAAATGCTCAAGATTATATGATATGCTTAAATTTAGACTTAACCGATCATATTAACAAAAAATATAAATAACAAAAAGAAAAATCTATGTGTAAGAAGGAAATAAATCATAAAAAACAGATTAATATGAGCGCTGTAATATAATAGCTTTTTTAGTATGGTTTCATTGTAATTATATTTTAAAGTTTTCTCTCTGTCTATTTTGCAGCTTCTCACATATCTTAACATCTATTAAAAATCTTTATTTAATAATTGAAATGATCAAAGAGTAATAAAAACCAAAAACGAAAAATATAAAAATTCAGATTATTTATTTTTTTTAATTAATTTGAATATTTTACTAATCATAAAAATTTCAAAAAAAATCACTTTATCTTACGTTGTTTATTATGTTGTCTTGAAATTATAATATGATATTATACATGTAAAAACCATAATGAACTTATCATTGTTGTTCAAAAATTTATAAAATATAATACTATCGATTGACAACTGCAATAAAAGAATTCACCATGTCACTTTAATTTAAATTGATAATTTGACCAAATATAATCAAATATCATAAACTTCTAAAAACTTAAATTTGGAAAAAATTCTAAACATATAAAATAAAAATGCAAACTTAATTTATATTAATTAGTGCAAGATATAATGGTTTCTTTTTTTTCTGAATCTTTATTGAGACTATTTTTTTTATTTAGAGTCTATATTAATACACTCATCTTCAAAAAAACCAAAAATATATTAAGAAAAGTATAAAAAATCATAAAACAAACACACAGTAACTTGAAAGAATCAAGCTAATATATGAAAAAAAATTGATATATAAGTTTGAAATATTTTATAGAATTTTTTTAAAAATTACTCGAAATACAAACAGATGATATAACCACATTATTAAACAAAAAAATATTTAGATCGGCTATAATCGATATAAATATAACGATTATCCCTGAGCACAACAATTTTTAGCAAATATTATAAAAAAACTAAAATGAAAATACATGAAAAAAATAAGGAAACTAAAAGTAATAGGGTCGGAAATAAATTTTGCGTTTTTAAAAAGAAATAAAAAAAACGAAATCATTCATTCTATTACCATTTAAACAAATCAAAATATTTTCAAAACGAAACTGTTTGTTAAACGTGTTTTTATAACCATATTGCTTTGAAATTTTAAAAAAAACAATTAGATGGCATTGTTCAAAATATAAAATGATATAAAACACTCAGATATTTCCAGAGAAATATAATTTATGTGGCGATAAAAATATAAAAATATTGTGCAATTATTTTTTTAAAATGCAGAATAATTGTTTTCGATCTTGAAAATTTTTTTGTTCGACATTTTATATTAACAACTAATAGCAAAGCAGAAACATAAAATTTATCTATATACATTTTATATGTATCAAAAAGTATATATTTAGCCACAGACTTAGTAAAAAAACCAATTCTATCTACATATACATATGTAAACATGGAATAAAGCGATTACTTACAGGAAAAAAAAGCTAATACAACATTATTGAGCTTTTTGCATGGTTTTGAAAAGGGCTCGGATTCACAAAACATTATTGACTCTTAAGATCTTAGTAAATATGATCATTTAACAGCCCACATAGGCAATAACCGATCCAAGTAAAAGTCATTGTACTATTCAAGCTTTTTAATATTTATAACACGAAATAATTATTGTATAAACTTATAACTGTGTGTAAGATGCCAAAAATAGCTTTGCAGACGTCGATATAGAATCACTTTTTAGAAAGCGCTTTAATTGCAACTCTTCTTGATCTTATTGGCGAACACCTTATAAAATTTATAATAGAAAATTTTTTGTATCTTTTTGAAACCTGATTATCTAAAACTATAAATTTAATAAATTTCTTTTTAAAAATACCTAAAGATAAATATACTAATGTTTGATTAGACTGTTTTATGGGAAATTTAACTACAAGACGTTTAAACCAAACTAGTTTACGGTTCTAATAACAAAAACACTATAAAGAGCATCTTTTTTCTTTTTTTTGATTACTAGATGTTCATAAGTTTAATAATCGACTTATCATCCCTACTAATATATTTTTAGATATATAAAATAAAAGTTGAATAAATGCTTTTTCGCTATTTTTAATTTTTGATAACAATATGATGTTGAAAAAGTATTTTAAATGTGTTTTTATGTGTAATCTATTTGAACAGTGTATTAAATCAGTTTCGCCACAAAAAAATTAAATTTGAAATTATTCACAACAATTTTTAATTACTAACACATTTCATACATATTAAGTGTCATAAAACCTTTGAAAAAATTTTGTTTTCATTAGCAAATATTATCGTCAGCAAAAAAAAATTTATTGTAATAGTAAAAAAACTGAAAATTAATTTGAAATTTAGATATAAAAACAAAAGAACTTAATTGATTCCACAATAAACACCACATAACTGAAATATTTAATTAAGAAATGTAAAAATTGAATCTGATATTTTATCCTATTCAACTCGCAAATGTCAACTTTCTTCTGAATGAACCATTTCAGCTTTAAATAAATATCAATGCAATGTTAATAGATTTAGGCAATAATTGATTCATTCTTTTTTTCATTATAATTCACATATTAAGCAAATGAATTTTTTCTGTTTAATATGTTAGCCAATAAAAAAAGAGGACTTTCTGGGCTATTAAATTATCATAACAAATTTTGTAAAAATATTCATTTTAATATTCAATAAACAAAAACGCCAATATTTTATAATACAAATATCAATAATTTTTGCATACATACAAAGAAGAATATTAAAAAGTATTTAACATTTATTCTTGATTTTTTTATTTAATTTCTGGGTATAATCCACGGAATGCCTAAAATTTCGATACTATTTTTCTGCATAGTTTATAATAAATTAAAAGCTAATGTTTTTCTGACATTAAATATTTGTAAATTTAGATATTAAAATCTGTTTTTTATAGAAAATCAAGAAAAAACCTCTTCCATCATTATTTAAAACAATAATGTAACGATATAGAAAAAATATATAAGATAAAAAATTTACGACAGCCAATTTATTAGTAGTTACCCGCATTTTTCCTGTTTTCACAATTCAAGGCTATGCAGCCTAAGTATTTAAATATTTGTTCTATTTAATATAAAAGAATTCGGCAACATTTGAAAAAATAAAAGTATAGAGAATAATAATGAAATTTAATTTTCTTGTTTTTGTCATTTTGATATAAACGCTAAAATATCTAATTTTTATGTTAAGCATTTTTACTCTTACGAATTTACATGAAAAATTTTTTTTCCATCTTGATATGTCTTGTAGAAAATATTTTTTCAACTTTTTCCTCACAAAAATTTAAAAATTTCTATTCAATTGCTGAACATAGAAAGTGAATACAACTATCGCATCAGATGTTACGCAAAAAATTAAACAAAATTCAGATTACAAATGAAAAAATAAATTTATGTACAAACAAGAAGAATGATAATAACCTGTTAGACTAATAACTAATTTAAAAATCAGAAAGAAAATATTGCTAACTTTTTATGCATATTTTTCCATATAAATGGTTTACGCATAAAAATGTAATTTAAATATATTTATATCTATATTCCAATTACTAATATTTAAATTGTCTTAACATTTTTAGGAAAATTTCATAATAGTAACAAAACTACATTATCAAATGATTAAAATACAATAAATAGAAGAACAAAAACCAAATTTATGTATGGTGATTATAAATACGTTTGACAACAAAAATGTGCTATTTGTAGTTGACTAAAGTCAAATGAATTGTTTCCATGAAGTGGTAATGTTAAAAAGTACATATTTTGTTTTTAATTTCATGATAACATTAAAAAAACAAAAATTTACGATACACTAAACTGTTTTCTTACATTAAAACCATTCTAATGTTCTTTAATGAGTCAAATTTTACTATAAAATTTCAGATTTCAATATTTTCTCAGTGCTTCCATATCGTAAATGAAATATTCCTAGAATGGAAATTCTCTTAAGATAGTGTCGTGTCATGTAGATAGATTGAAAAATTTGAAGATTTTTATTTTTTTGTGTACCGAAGTAAAGAGTTAAAAGTATTGTAAAAAATTTTAAAGCTGTGTAAAAAATATTAAATATGTGTTGATTTTATATTTTTTGTCTAATTCTCTTTTTTTTAGTTTTCTCAACTATTATTTTTCATTGTTTTTTTTCTTTGTGTCATATTGTTTTAATCATTTGTATATACTTGAAAACATTATTTTGTTCCTTTGCAGTAGAATAAATCAAACTTTATGTATTTAATTTGAAAATTTTATTTATTCTTGGTTATTTTTAAAGAATTATATTTATTTGCAAACAATTTTTTTATAAATTATAGAGTAAAATAAAATATAATATACTTTTTTTGAAAATTTGCATGAACACTCTGCAAAGAGGAATAAATGTAAAAAATTTAAACTTATGTGAAAAGCTATAACAGAAACTCAAATATTGATAAAAAAAGGGTTTCGATTGTTGGATAGTTAACCATAGTCAACAGCTCTTAAGATCTAAAGAACATAAGAAAAATGCTAGTAAGTGACATATGATTGGTTTTTGCCTTTTATTTTGTTATTATCCTCTGTGAAACTGTTTTATAATTTGATTTTATTTTAAGATATGATTGATGGAAATATTAATATGTTATCATCACATATCGTGTGGCAATTGGTGCAAATTTTTAATTGTTACGGATTTAAAGAAACGCCGCCTAAATATAGTGTACTTTATCACCTAAAAATACATTCTAAACACTCATATATCTAATTCTTCTTCATGAGCGCTCGCTCGTCCCAACCATGCCGATTGCTTTTTTAAACCCTATTTGCAACCTTATCGACAAAAAAACTGAACAAAAAAACCTTTAAAAGGAAAATTAGAAGATAAAGAATCCAATTATCTTATATTTTAATTTTTAAAAACACTATCATTAATTTTTTACTGTTTAAGTTTGCCATTTCATTTCGCCTGCCTTTTTTATGCCAAGGACTACAATCCTGTCAGGTGAGGGTTAGAGATTGCTCATTGAAAACTTATCATTACAAAAGTTTTTTCAAATCTTAATCCAATCAAACTATAGACTAAATTAAATTTTAAAGCTAGATTTAGTAAAGTAGCATTCATGCAATTATAATGTCTATTTTAACAATATAAATTATTTAACTTAACGTTTTATTTGACGTTATGCGTAATGCAAAATACAAATTGCACCTAATTTTTAAAATAATAGTTTTTAAGTGTTGGATGGATATTGATTAGAATTGTGGTAAACGAAGATAAAATTAAAGATTGTTTTTTATGCATGTTTATTTAAAACGAATTTCTTTATATAATTTCTTTTTGGTTTTATAAACCAATCATCAATAATCAAAATCAATATTATAAAAACCACTTAATTGCAGTAAAACATCTTAAATCATTTTATGTCAATTTTCGTAAAAAAAACTAATTTACATTGGTAATGATCACATTAACCAATGACAATTTTTTACAAATTTTTAACAATTTTTGACAAGATTAATTTGTCGAATATTCTTTTTTATTTTCACAAATTAATGACGTAATTTCTATAAATAAACATTAATTATTCCTAAATGTATAGAATTTTAATGAAATAATGTACACTAAACTCTAATGCTCTTAATATTCAACATTAGGATAACTTTTTAATTTTTTTAATCAGAAAAAGTATTGCCTATAAATTTACTGTAGTATATATCATTTTCATTCTTAAGTATATTTTTTGTGTGCAATTTCACCTGTAATCCAAACAAGTTTGAATATATTTTCTGCATTCCTTGAGATACAAGAGTTAGTTAAGAAAAGTTTAAAAATATCCACATATTTTAAAATACCAGAGAATATTGTTTGAAAAAACACATTTTTATTATTATTTTTTTTTGATTAATTATTTTTAATGTTAATTTTAATCAATGTGACTCATTAACAAAAGAAGTCTTTTCTTGCGGCATGTTTATAAAAGTTATAATGAAAAGTCCATATTTAAAAAATAAAACCACAATAAAAACATTTTTTCGTGCATCGATCAATAAGCTTCAAACAAAGGATGTTTAAATATATACAATTTTACATCTAAAGAATCAAAGATAAAAATATGAATGCAAATATTATCAAATATTCTTGAATTTTAAGTTGAATATTTATAGTGGTTCTTGAGTATCAAAAATGATTCAAGCATACATTTTTGGTAAATCTCTTTTTTTAGGCCCAATTCTATTTACCCGGATTCTTTTCAAGCAAAAAAAATTGAAATTCATTATGAAAATTTCCTGAACTAGCAGTATTTTAAGTTTGCTATAAATACACTGTGAACAGTTATAAAGTTTTTGCAATAAAGCTTAATCTCTGAGAAATAACATTTTTAATTACAACTAAATATTTGTGAACGGTAGTTTAAAATTATTATATTAAAACAAAAGGCATCTACTTAATGATATTATAACAATAGGCTATTAAAAAAAATTTCTTGAATTTATAACTTTTGGATATTAAAATCACAAAATTTGAATCTATCAACTTTGTTGTGTGTAAGAAATCATATCATATTCATATTAAAACTTCTGGGCTTTCATTTATTAACAAGGGTATGAAATTTAACAAGAAAACATATTCAAATTTGAAAATTTTGGTTTGGATTGTTTTCGAATTTCGAATTTTCGAATAAACAAAAATTTGGACTTTAAAGATTTCAGAAATATATATTTTTTTTAAAAATATTTAAACTCAATTCAAATATAGTATTTGAAATCTAATTATATTTAAAAGAACCTGTTTTTCTTGTATTTATTCAAACTATCAAATAAAATAGATATAACAAGATGTATCTATTATTGTTGCCTGATATCAGAATTTATTATTATTTATCATGAATTTTACTATGTTTAAAATTTTGAATCTTTTTAGATAGTTTATTCAAATACATAAACAATAATTTTTCATTGCTAAAAAAAATTACTCAACCTAACTAAATAATAGTTCAATGCTAAATATTTCAGATCGATGAAACCAATTAAAATGCTTTTCTATCATGCAAATTTTGATATTTTTACTTATTATCTTCGTGGCTCTTATCTTTTATTTAATAGGTTAATTTTCAGAAATGTTTGCAGTTTAAATAATTTTAATTGAGAAATAATGTCACAAATAAATCGTTATTCATATTTTATGAAAATTATTAGAATTCATAAGAAAACATATTTTTTATCTATTCTAGATGCTTGTAGTTGTGATTATCTTAGATATGAAAATTGGAATGATTGGTTCATTCACGAAAAATAATTCTATTTAAAAATCATGATAGCTTTTTGAGATGGATTTTCCTGGATATTTTTTAGCTAGTTTTTTAGCTCTTCTACTGGTAAAATTTGCTGTTAAATCATTAGCCCGCAAAATATTCATAGATAACAAAATATTTAGCAAGAAAAAGGAATCAATAAAATTACAAAAGACCATAAACTCAATACATAAGTTAATTGTATATTTTATATTCACAATATTCGAAATATTTTGTTTATATGATCAGAAATGGGCCTGGGATCCTTTTCAATATGCAGAGCAATGGAATAACAATGAGATTCCAAAAAAAATTAAAATTTTGTATAGTTCACAGGCGACGTATTATTTAATCAGTACCTTTTTCATGTTTTTTGAACCTAAATATAAGGATTTCTATGAGATGCTATGCCATCATATAATCACAATTTATCTTATTTCGGCATCAATGATTGTGAATTTGACTAAATATGGTGTTATAATAATGTTCCTTCATGATATTTGTGATCCTTTTTTGGAGGCTGCCAAAATCCTTATTTATTTTTCTTTCAAAAAAAGCGCAGAAATATGTTTTGCATTATTCTCACTAACATTTTTTGCAAATAGAGGTATATTGTATCCAATGATTGTTGTCATTCCAATGTGGGTTTTTCATAGTTTTAATGTTGTTAATTTTTGCATGAAAATAATATTAATTTCTCTTGTGATTTTGATGTTCATTAACTATTATTGGTTGTATTTAATATACTTGATGGTTAAAAATATTTTTATTTCTGACAAGAATAATAAAGATACTAGAGATATTAGATCTGAAGGAAACGATTAAACTTTAGAAGGTTTGGAAAATAAAAATTTAAATTGTATTTTTCGCTACAAATATTAAAAATTGGTTTCAATAACAATATAAAAAAAATTTTCTTTATTATTCTTATTTTGTTATAAAATTTTAATTTATCTAGAATTATTGTTAAATATATATGAAAAATGTTGAAAAAAATTTAGTAGTATTGTTGCATATTATTACAACAAAAATATATGATCAATATATTTAAATACGATGGTCAAATTATCAGATTAAGATAGAAATATGCTATAAAATATATTTAATAACATAAATATCAATGAATATGTTACAAACATTAATAAGTATATGCAATACGTGTAAATTTACCTTTAAATACAATTTTTTTTTCTGGAATTGATTTTATTAATTACAAAAATAGATGGTCACAGAAATAAAGCTTTATGATATAATTTCCTTGTTTTCAACCAACGATTAATTTTCATTGCGATAATCTAATTTTTATTTTTTGAAATTCAACAAAATTATCAAATGTGAGCATTTTATAAATATGTGTATTCTGAAGCATGATTAACATAAATATGTACCTAATTGATTCACCATATATTTATTTTGGCTGATACTGATATTTAACGAATAAATACTTAATTAAGTAGAAATAATTGATCTACGAATATTAATAAAACAAATAATAATAAGTATTATTTAGAAGCATTAGTTTCAATTAAGTTTTTATTACTTTAGATACCCTCATTTTTTTCTGAAAGTAAGATGAACAATATAAGAAATAAATCTGAACACAAAATATTTTTTTGAATTATATGAGAATCTGTCTAATTATCTTAATCACAACAGTTTTACATGGTGTTTCTCTCCGAGAAACATATCTTTATTTTTATTGGTTTGTTTGTATTTTTTTATCTTTAAGAAAATGTCGAAATTTATGTTTTTGTGGTTTTTAGAGGTTATTGGTGTTTTCTATTATTGTTTAGTGATTAGATCAAAATTGATCGTTTATTGGTGCAAACTATTAATATTTGATTGTTATGTGAAGTTTGAAAATTTGTTAATTTTTGATCAAAAAGTGATTGATGCTTTTTGATTACAAAAAAGTTAAATAGTTTTGTTAAATAGGGTTTCATTGAGTAAATTGATGGTTGTTAATATTGTTAAAAACGGACAGTAAGGCCGACCTCGTGGTAGACCCCTTACACCAACCACGAAATGTCCAAAAGCAAAAGAAAAAATATATTTTCAATAATAATATATGGTGCGATTCTTAATTTTAGGCTATATAACTTTTTTATAATAAAAAATGTCATTTATTTTTCATGGTTGAAATTTACTTTAAAATAAAGTTTCGAAACATGATTTATTAGTAAGTGTTGTTCCTCTAAAACATTGAAACTTTTGTAATAGAAGTATATTTTTGTTGATCCTCTTATAATGCAACAAAATAAAGATATGTTTTTGCAAATTAAATAATGCTGCATCAAGGTTGTTATAACAACTATAACCAGATGTAAATAAAAAAAATAAATATTTTATAAATTTTTTATATTGATTTACTTTTTAATAATATTTTTTGCGCTTACGTATAAAAGAAAAGAATATTCCAATTTGGAAAATTTATAAATTAATTTAAGGAAATATTGATAATGAAATGTGTTATGCGTTATTGATCGAGAAAAAAAGAATAGGTATTCTTGTATTACTTTATATATATTTTAAAGAAAACTATATTACTATTTGACGACGATATTTGTATTTTAAATTATTATATATGAAGCTTATAATATATTTTTATGACGCATTTAGACAAAGAAAAAATTAATCACAAATTGTTGTTTTTTCAAAACCTATAGAGTAAGCTTGTGATTGCTAAGAAGTTGTTCAATATATAATTATTAATTATATTAAAAATACTTTACTGTGCAACATTCACGAGATAAAATCGATGAATGTTATGAATTGGAAAAATTTAATACACATTTTTATAAAAAGAAATCTAATATGCATAGATTTGTAATACAATTTATAGTTAAAAATATAATAATAATAATTTATGTAAAAAATGCAGCGCAAAAGGCCTCAAATTGTTTTAAAAAGTCAATTGATTTTATTCTCTAGAAACATAGTAGTTTAACTTTTGTTGTGTGTTTTGTTTAATAAACGCCAAGAAATTTGACCTTTATTGGACATTTATCAAGATTCGTGTTCAATGGTTTATATATATTAATGTGTATAATTCTGTTACATTATTGTTTTAAGCATTATAAAAACGTAACAATCTGAATGTTTGTAAGAATAAAGCAAGTAAAACAATAATATTGAATAAATGAAAATGGTATAAAAATATACGTCTTGTAAGCATGATATATTATGAGGTATAATATTGAAAAGTAATTCATAAATCATAATGTGTTTACAAAATATTACTAGTTAAAAATTATTTTATAAATTTAAATCTTTTTATGCAATATGATCAAACTAAAATTTTTATTAACTGTTTTTTTTTTGATATTGGTGTGTTGATTTCTTATTTGTGCATATGAAATTTCAATTATTTCCGTAAATATCACAATTTTTTTGTAAGTAATATATTTGTTTTCACATATATTACACATATGAATATTAAGAAGTCATTTATTAAATTTTTTTAAAATATATGTATTAATTATATGTATACCGAAGAGAATTTCATGTATTTGACAGAAAATAATTTAATACTCATTTGAGTTGTGTTTCTCTATAAACATATGTGCCAAACTTCTTAATTTTTTATCAAAATGTTTACACAAATATTTTACAAAAAAAGAGAATTGAAACCTGTTTTTCTAATTGTTTCAAAGTTTAGCAATTTTTCTTATGAGATTAATGATGTAAATAAAAATTCTAGTTTTTTATTATGTACCGTTGACGTAGTCACCCGAAGATCGGTGTGAGTTCCGAAGAAAAATCAAGGAAACCGAAATTTTATAATTCGAAAACATGTTTTTATTTCTAGCTTTCTCACAGAACCATCTATCACTGCCGGGCAACCGATGGTCAGTGACAGAACTTTATGGGCTCGCCTGCTTTGGTTTATGTTGATTCTATTCACCTTTCATTAATTTTGTTATGGGGTAATTTTTTAAAGAACATTAATATAATTAGTATTCAATGTTTGACAAAGAGATCTCGACAACCGTTGATACCAATAAAGTGTAAGAATTTATTTTTATTTTATATTTCTACTTTTTAAAATTATATTAATAGTTAATTAATTTTGATTTTTCTTAAAACAAGATTAGGATGCTAGTATACAGATACAAAATATTTTTTCGTATCTATGACATCAACATTTGAATTGGTAAACATGGCGTAAAAAAAATTATAGAAATATCGTAATAATTTTTGCGATATTTTTTGAAACAAGGTTTGGATTACTCAAATTAGAATTCATTAAAATTAGTCGTTTCAATAAAAAATTAATCAAAATTCGAGCTTTATTTCTTCATTTCTTTTTTATGTTTTTATATAAAATATTTGCAAAAATATCATAACTTATTAGGTTTTTTTCTTTGTTTACTTCAATTATAAAATTGTCATATCTGTTAGTATAATAAAGTATTTCTAAAAAAAAACGTACAGTTATTAATATATAAAACGTTTTTTTAGTATATATGACGATTTGTAAAGATATTGCCGTATATTCTGGAAAAGTCCAAATAATTTTATAAGTTAATGAAAAAGTATATACGCAATAAAAACTATTAAAACATGATCGAAGAAGAATATTTGCAATTACGCGATGTTATTACTTGCGGGTTCTTCGTGTATTTTTTCCCAAAAAAAAGAATTTAATGTTTTTATTACAATATCTATACAAATGTTTATTCCGGGAAATTTCAGAATGCTAAAAAAGGCTGTGACGAGAAAAACCTAGCACTATACAATTTTATACCCTTTTTCGGCTGTTTAGAATAAATTACTGGATATATAATTTATATAATATAACAAAATTTTACAATTGATTCTTTGAGTTTTATGCTAGACATCAGCATTTTCAATTCAAAGAAACAATTGAATTATAACATGGACGAATCAAAAAACCATAATTTATGACAGCTTAAACCATTTTCTTACTTTTTTAAAAAAAAATTTAATCTAAATTGAATTAGAGAATATATATGACACATCTAAAGCATCTTCAAGTCCTTCAGCACAAAAATTCTAATCAAATTAAAGAATAAACATTTATATAGCGATTATTTTATTATACCGATAAAAAAAACAGAAATCCTAAAATTTAGAAAGAAATACGAAATAAATTATATTCTTAGCTTTGCATACTGAACGATACTATTAAAGTGTACTATCATTACAATGAAAAACGGGTAAAGAACGTTCATAATACAATAAATATCTATTAAAATAAACAAATATTATTTTGTTTGTTTGAATATAGCAAAACACAAAAAATTACTTTATAAAGTAACGAAATAAAAATATTTCAAAAAATAAGATTTTGAAATTAAATAAGCTAGAGACTTGATCAACTATAAAGTTTTAATCATGAGATAAATATCGCATACAGGAATCTTTGTTTTTTAAATTTTTAATTTATATTGAAAATATTCATTTGAACTTTGTGAAATATACAGTTTGTTCAATAAAATATAAATAAAGATTAAAGTTTGTTTAATAGAAAATTGCATACTAAAAATTTATATAAAGAATATCTTCATATATTTTCTAACAATCGACCAAATAAAACAAAAAAGTATGTGATATTATGAAAAATATTAATTCGATTATATTAAATACATAGTCTACAGACTAAGTTCATCTAAAAAGATCAAGTTCTATTATGAAAAAAATAATTTTGTCTCTATGTGCGTAAACTTATAAAAATAGATTATTTATCATTTAAAAAAGACGAAAAATACAAAGAAAAACATTTTTGTGAATATTACTTATCACAAAAACATTAATACTAATTAAAAAACACGTTTTCTTTAATATTTTACTTTTATTTTGCATAGAAACACTAGATACTCACCAGCAAACTAAAAAAATAAAAAATTATACAAAAAACGTATAGATAACTCTTTTTTTTTATAAAAAAATAAAACTTAGTATTCTTATGCGTTGATAAAGCCAGAAGATAGCAAAAATTTAGATTTGAATTTTCATGTTGTTTTTTTTACAGATTTATTTGCCTTACCGTTTAAATAATAATGCTAATAAATGTGCTTAACTATTATAAAAAAATCCTTAATAAGAGATCTGTAAATAGTATGTATTTGAATACTTTGTAAGTATATTTATTTCTCAAACGTTTATAGCTTTCTATAATTCTATTCAAAAAAAATTTATCAACAACTATCATAAAAAAAATATTTAGTGGTAAAAAATGTGATAAAAATGTGCTATTGCAATAGAAAAAAAATAAATAATTTGGAAAAAATAAAGATAAATTCCTGTATATTCGTATCTGATTACATAATTAATATATTTTTTCAAGATTTAGAATGGAAACAAAATAAATTATCGAGTTCAGAATATTTTTTATGTTCTAGTAATAAAAAAGGTTTTTTGAAATGATATAATACATTTATCTTCTTATTAAATTGTAATAAATGCCTTAAATATAATAGTAAATGACCTCAATATCTTTTTACCAGCAATTTTTAAAAATTAACAAAATATTTTTATCTATTTGATACTTTTATACAAATAGTAATACAACAATAAACAAGAATATAATAAATATTATGAGAAAAAAATTTTTTTTATTGTTTTTTATTTGTATTTATCAATATAAAACATACATAGCATATATTATCGGCAACTTTTGGTTTCTAGTTGTAGCAATTAAACATCTTAAAATGCACTTATGTTATATAAAAAACAATTTTAGTATTCATAAAATATGTTTCTTGTAAAAGTTTTTGTTGTTTTTTTGTATTCTTACCGTAACTACAATTTATTTTTTTATAGGTATATTACAATTCAAGATATTTATTGCACAATTTCAAAATGAATTTAATAATCAACATGTTATTATATAGAAACTTTGTTTACTTGTTCGAAACACAAATCAATTTATAATACAAAAAATTATAATTTTTACAATCGTCAACAATATACAATCTTTTTATATTTTAAAAATATTGTCACATTTTATTTGCTTCAAAGTTGCATTGTAAAAATGCCCAGTAGCTAGAATATACTATTATTATACAATGTATTAATATTTCATCCTTGCATAAATTTTAGAAGGTACCTACCTTTTAAGTCTTTTTAGCATATTTTAATCAATATTTTATGTACATATGTAGTTTTGCATACATTTTAATATGAATTTAGAAATAATATAAAAACTTACGTTGTATGTTCTCTATCGTAGAAGTTTTTTTTGCAATACATTCCCTCTTGTCGCGTTGTGAAAACATATCTTCTGCTTAGAAAAATTATCTAAATCAATAGTTTTTTTATTCTGTTTCTTAGAAGAATTTTTAATTATCTAATTAAGATATAAATCAGTTGAAAATCCTAGACAAAAATATTTATGCAACGTCTTACTGCTGGTTCAAGAAATCGTGTAAAAAATACACAACCTACTTATTTTTCAATGTAAAAAATCATAGCAAAGAAATTATTGCAAGTAATTTTTATATTGTTTTGTTTTAATAGTACGAAAAATATTATATCTTGTATTAATTTAAACATTTGTATTAAAACCTGTTACCATCGCATCATAGCTCTTTAACACAGATAAAACATATTTCCAAACAAGTAAACATTTAAAATTAACTAATCTTTCAATATGACCCAAAAACACATGTTGATTTACATTTTCTTTTTAAATATTTTTTTTATATACTTTCTCAAAATAATTGCAGGAAAATTTGCAAAATATGGAAAATAAAGTTAGTTTTTATATTACGTTCGTATTTAAAATCTGAAAGGTTTTAGAAAAAATTTTTTAAAGAATGTGCGAGAGACTTATATTAGTTGACCTTTTAGAAAGCATATCATTTATAGATATTTTGTTATAAAGAAAAAAATTGCAAATTCCCTATTTTTTGTTTTCAAAAAACAAATAAGTGTTTATGGTTCTGTTTTATATGATATATATTATATCCTTCGTACTCCATGGGTTTCTGTTGGTGTGACGCAAAAACATATTTACAAATAATCTGTCATATGAATATGATTTAGATAAGTTGACACCTTTTACACCCAGATTTGTGATGCTTTGGTAAGATTTTGCCTCTACTTTGAAATTAAATTATTTAATTTATAATAGTATAAAAACTCTTTCTTTATAGACTATCTAGTTTTTAAAAATTTATATTAGAAGAGCAGGTCATTTATAAATTTTTTTAAAAATGAAATATATTGATTGATGTGGCAAAAACGCTATAATAATCAATTAGTAAATAATATTAAAACAGCAAGAGCAAAATTGAAACTTAGCTATGAAATTATAATTTAAAAGTAGATTTTTTTTGTAAATTTATATTGATTGTCATATATGGTATATTTTTTTATTACAATGTATCATAAAATAACCAATATTTTTTTCAATACAGAAAAATGAAGATATCTTTCGAAATAAGAAGATTACTATTCAAATATTAAAGATTTTGCTTAGATCTATTTTATTCAACAAAAGAATTTTTTAAATGAATAATTAGATATTCAGAAAAACGCCACATCTAGCCCTAACAATGAAAATCCCAATATTTCATCGTACAGATGAATTGTTGCAAACATATCTATCAATTTTGTATAATCATCATTAAGCTAATATGTGATTTAATTTATTATTGATTATTCGCATGTAGACTTATTATTCTAGTAATATCTTTATATATTAAAGAAAAAAACATAAAAATAAAAAAGACAAATTTTCATTTATTCATATGATTTTTTCTCAATTTTTATATTTCATCAGATGTTTTTTGTATTTTCTGTGTTAACATTAATAAATTAAGCGATTTTTTTATTTATTTAGATTTCGTGCACAATGAATTAGCAATAGGACACTACAAATTTATTAATTTTTTTTTAAAAAATTTCAAAATGATAATAAAAAGGTTATGATTTCGGTCACAACTATATTTCTAAATTATATGTGCTTTTATACACGTTAATGTATGCTAATAATTTGATAAAAAGATACAAATATATTATGCATAGAAGTCGAATTATTACATATTTTTGCAAAAAGATAGTTACAAATAATGTTAATCTAAAATTGCAAAGACTAGTGGTGCAGCATTTGGTTATTTTATGTAAGTGGAAAAATTTTCGGAAATTCTAAAATTTTTATCTGACTTTTTAAGTTTTTACGCTTTTATTTTTGTAATTCTCCAAACATAATTTTTACAAATATTATAAAAATATAAATATTATTTTTATGCAATAGACATCAAGTGGTTCATCTCCTGTATTAGGGAAAATAAAAATTCACCCAAATTGCACTTTTTATACAGAAATCTTAAAAATGGAAACAATTTTTTTTATAGAAAATAATTGAAAAATTTTATGTTTAATTATAAAATAATAAATGAAATTAGATAAAAACCATTTGAAATTTCATAGTGATTAGGTTTTTTTCCGTAGAGCCTTTTGTGCATTAACTATGATTTCTTAACGTAACTTTTAATCATACTGTGCTTTTTACCTAACCTATAAATATTTTACTGTTGCAAAGTTTTTCAAGAAATCTATGATATAACATTATATCTTTTAAACAACCTTTGTTTTGCATAAAACAGTAAAAGACCATTTTTTAATTTTGGTTTTTTCAATTAAATCCTGTTTTTGATTAATAATTGTTCTTAACTCTTAATTTTTTTTTGATTATACAGATATATTATGCTCGAGGTCTATTTAGGCTCATTGCCGTTGGAATAGCCTTTTGATGCTTATGATTTTTTTTTGTTAAAATGGGTATTTATGGAAAATAAAATATTTATAAAAATATTAAAGTAACATATAAGAACGACTAAAAAGACTACGATTTCATCACTAGAGACGACATGGAAAAAAAATGCTTTCTATTGCGTTTTATGTTGTCGAAAACATCCCCTTTCCTCTTTTGGTCTGCAACAATGCATTTATATTTTTGGTGAAACTTTAATTAAGCATCAATTAAAGATATTAGTATCAATTTTGTTTAAACTAGCAAAAATTAATGTTAAAGGAGAATAGATTTAAAATTTTGTACAGTCACAAATAAAAAGTTTCGTAAATTTCAATTTCAATTCATGTTAGGTGTTAAAACATTTCACGAATTCACATTTTCAAATGATTTTAGTGTTTCTTTTTTATTCTTAAATGCTACAAATCATTTTATAAAAACACTATATATTTCAAACAATTCGCAAGCTAATTACATATGGCATTGTATTATTTAAATTTTTATTCACTTTTTATGCTACTTACCAAGATATTTGGTTTTTTGCTCTATAAATAAAAATTGTGAAACAACTGTTTTCATTGTTCAATTATACAACCACTTAAAGAAATGGTTTTATGATTTTCAATTTTTTATCAGATGTAGTCAACACGGCAAAAATAACAATTTATTTTCTTTACAAATTTAAAACATAAGTGTAATCAACACTTGCCTGCAAAAAAATCTAAAAAATATTGAATGGCACATTATCTATACACATAAGATATGATATTTTTAAAAACAATATTTGTGTACTTTTCAAAGAAAGTCTATTAAAAAAAAATAATATTATGATCTATTTTTTTTTTTACAAAAAACAAAATAGTTTTGTGGTACCATGTTAGCAGCACAACGTTTACTTAAAATTCAAGCAATTAAATAAAGGACCCCTCTCTTATTTATTTTTTATATTTTAAATGTTAAGCAATAATATTTTTAAAGGCGTCCAAGAAAGAAACCTGTTTGAGGAACAATCTAAACCTCAGAAAATTGGAGGTTGGTTCCAAATATTGCAGAGTAATTCCTACAATACGATCGAATTCCTTCTTGTTACAGTAAGTTTATCATTTTCTTAATATTAAAACTAGTACGTTTTAACATATTATCTGGTCTTTTTTAGAATAAATTGATAAAAAAACAAAATTTGGATTTAGCCGCGTATTTTTTCGTTTATCGACAAATAAGAAAACTTATTTTATTGAATTCAAAATTCAGTAAATTTTTTTATACACGAAAAAATGGATACAACTTAATAAGAAGATATAACAATATTATTATTGTTTTATATTTCAAATCAGGTTTTTCTTTCAACGACATTTTCTTTATTTTTTTTTACACGAATAAAACAAGTGTAAATGCAACAATAGTAAAGTGCTGTACAATATTTTAATAGTATTAGACATATGTGATGAATTTTATTTCCAATGAGAAAAATTTAACTTATTAATTTTATCATTGTTAGACGATTTTAACAATTAAAATACAAAATTTCACTTAAAAAAAATGCCAAAAAATAAAAAAAAATTATAGATTTTTTGTGTAATCGCTGTTAGAACATATAAACATGATTTCTATGTATTATTTGAGCTGATTTTTTACCAATATATTTAAATATTCTAAGTTTTGTAAAATTTAACTTAATATGTTTAAAAATTTGATAATTTTAGCAATAATAGTTTATACTATTAATAATGATGTAAAAGCATGAATATACATGATAATACTATGCTTCATAGCAAAAACCAACGAGATAGTCAAGTTCATTGACTTTAAAATCAATAAAATTGAAGAAAACATTAGAAATATGTTTTTTAAAATTTTAATCAACTTTTTATTCATCTTTTCAACCATTAATCGATTCCTTCTCACCTTAAATAGGCAACTTTCAATCAATATGATTAACATTAAACATCCTTAAAATAACATATCAATATATTGATGATCCGCAATGAAAATTTACCTCTTATATAAAAAACCTGAAAATGATTTTTAGCAAATTGATCAGATCAAATTTATCTATTTTCATGATTTTGTCTTTATGCAGTTGAGACCTCTGTGATATTTTTCAATTGTCAAAATGAACATTGTTTTCATATTGAACAGAAATAATAAAAAAAAAGAAAAATATAAACTTTAAATATCTTTTCTTCAAGAACCAATCGCTGATACTGAATTTGCCTTAAAATTCATATAGACGCAATATAAAATACCACACTAATATAAAAATTTTTACAAAAATGAAATATTAGTGGTTTTCTAACACACGAGCTTACAAAAGCAAATAAAAAAAATGCAATATAAAAACACGATAAATATTATTGCTGTTTATTCTAGCAATTTTAGAAGATTTTACATTAGATATCTGTGATGAATATATTGCAAACACCTAAAAGAGAAAAACATCCTTAAAATTCGCAATTTCTTTAAATGCAGCATAATATAAATACTTTTAATAGAACACGTATACTGTTTTTAATTCAAAATTGAAAAATATCAAAATGTATATTACTTACTATTTTTATAAGTATTTTGATTTTTTGCTAAATTTAGATTTTAGACTCTATAAGATTAAAGTAAGCATTAAAAGAAAACTTAAAATGTTTCTACCTTTTAAGCTGCATAACATTCTTATTAAGCTTTGTGTGGTATACTAAATTTTATTTATTTAAAAATCTTTCATTGAAAAATCCTTATGTATGAGCTAAATTTTATGAGAAAAGTGTGTAAATAAATACAATATAAAAGAATATAAAATCAAAAAAAAATTTTATTCAGTTATTTCGAAATATCAAGTAATTTAAGTGGTAGAATTTTTAAAAAATTTTTTTCTATTCTGCACACAACTTATATAAAAAACCTTTTGTAACTATACAAATGAAAAAAGAATTATTAAAAAATAAAGAAAATTTTTTTAAATAATTTATTGTTGTTAGCAAACTTTTTTTATTTCTGTTTTGTAATTTTTAAAGAATTTGGCACTCATTGAAAGGTAAAAAAAGAAGATCTGTGAATAGAGCAAGAAATTTTAATAATAAAATAAGTAAGGGCATTATTATTTTTCTTATAAAAAATAAATCACCTTTTCTAAGCCGATTTAAGAATCTAGCAAAATTTCTAATTTGTGGATGCTATCCAAAGAATAAGTGCATCCCTATATTTAAACGCCAAAATAGCGAAAAAAACAATGTCAAAATCAGTCTACAAAAAATTAGAAATATAGTTTAATCCTCAAAGCGTTGTTTTGGATTTGACACACGGTGGTGTTTAAATAGTTTTTACTATATGAGGAAAAATACTTTTTTCAGCTGCATAGCATCAAAAATATGTTTTGTAAGGTATTTTTTAAAAAATTAAAAGCAAGGTAAAAACACCATTTATCAATTAAAATTTTTAAATTGCAAATTTGTAAATAGCAGAAAAAAATTGTGTCAATTTTTATACACTATGAAATATTTAAAAAAAAATAAATTTGAATATGAATATGAATGTCAAATATGCAAATTTATTATCTTTTTTCTATTCTTTCAAAACATAAAAATGTAAATTTTGCTCTTAACTGTTTTTTTAATTTTAATTTCTTAAAAAAAAAATATTAGTATAAAAATCAATATTAATTTGAAATTTCGCTTTTCATATAATAAAAGTTTTTTTAAAGCGTCAGATGTATAACTAAAAAGTAATTAAGAATTAAAACTTTAAAAAATTATTAAGGCGAATGTACTTCTTAAATTTTGAAAAAAACCATAAATTATATAATTTTCTAAAATTTTGAATGGTATTTTGTTTGCATTATTAGATTTATTTTCTTTTTTGTTTTATTTGCTAGTATTTGTTTTAAAAATTTTATGTAAGGGTTGTAATGATTACCAGATAATATATCAGAAGAATAATAATGTTGGTTTCCGCGTCGCATATGCGTGATAACAAATAAGATTTTACCGATTGTTGCCTCTTTTATATAAGTTTCACGCACTCGCAAGTCTTCAGTATGCTGGATTTGTTAGAAGAAGAAAACATTTTTACTAGGAGTTTTATTTAACAAAAATATAAATAAAAATAAAGATCTTAAATATTTCGGGATACATCATGCAAACACAGTTTTAACGGATGTGCTTAATTCGTTCAATATCTTCAAAAAGCAAACACAGGAAGCTGAATAGAATTGTAGATATCGAACATCGGCGATGATTTTAGTTGGTATCTTTCGGTCCGTCGACCGATGAGATCTTAATAATCAAACATACATGGTGTTGAAGAAAATAATTAAGAAAATATGCGAAAAATGAACAAAATTATTTGATAAAAAGACTTACTTTAATATATCATTTTTATACTACTGGTGTAGCCGTTTGATTTTCATTTTACGATCTCTTATTCTTGTCAAGTTTATCTTCTTGCTACTTTTATCTCAATTTATATTTAAATTGACAAGGTTGCATTTGAACCATTTTATCTTATGATCATCAATGTTTTATATAAGTAATACAGAAAACTATCAAAAAAAACCCCTTTTTGAGCGCTTAAAATGCTGCAAATTATAATTCTAGTCTTGCAGAATAATAACTAACACTAAAAAATTAAAAAAAATTTACAATATTTTAAAGGGTGTAATCTAAAGAACAATGTATATTTGACGAATCAAGAATTGCAAACCTTATATAAATTACTGTTAGAAATATTCATAGTATTAACAACACTATTCGATATCTGATTGTAATTTTATTATCATCTGTTTAATTAAGCATTTAATATAAATAGAAAAAGGAACGCAAAAAATCCTTATGAACCCAATTATAAAGATATAAATGAAAAAAATATATCTTAATATAGTTTTTAATAAATATTATTGTTTTTTTTACTTATTATTTAACTACAGATACATTATTATTAATATTAATTTTTATTTCCAATCAATCTTTAAGATTATAAAATAAGAATTCTTGACATAATCTGAAGATACAACAAATCTAGGTTATGAATATAAATCGAAATAAAAATATTTCTGATTGGATAATTTTTCTATATATTTATTGTATATTTAAGATATGCATTTATTTTTTAAAAGGAATAATTGTAATATAATACGTTATTTTTTGAAAATATATGAATTGTGAATACTGATGTGTGAAAAATCTAATTGTCAATTAAATATAAAAAATGAAAGGAATGTGCTTATTAATTAAAATTATATACAAAATCTTATTTTATTTCCTTCATTATGATACTTTTAATATATTGGGAATTTTTTGTTTTGTATTACAGATTTAAGAATTCTTTATTCATTAGAAAAAACTGTCAAAATATTTATTTCAAAGATTTCACACATTGTCATAAAAATTATGATGAGATATATTTATCACATATTATTTAATAAATATAATTGCCTGATTGTTAGTTTTAATGTTTAGTTTTATATGAATCTTTTTGAAATATATATAATAAATATCTTTGTTTTGAATAACAATTTATTAGTAGTAAAAAAAAATAAATTGATATTAGAATAATTGTAAATTGTTTTATAATGATCATTATGTTGCTAATAATTATTTAAAATAAAAAAATCAGAAAGAAACAAAGAGAGGAAGAGAAAGTGTGTATGAGGGATTTAAAAAATGAAATTTAGAATAAATTTAGTAGAATTAATAGTAAATAAATAATGATGATAATAGTAAAAATACTGGTACTAATAACAATGTAAGGAATAATAGTACCAGTATTTTCAAATAAAAATAGAAAAAACTTTAATAGAGAAAAATTTACTGATATAATAGTGTTTTAGAGTTTTATTTAAAAAAATTTTATTTTTCTCTATTGCAGAACATAAGTTTGAATAAAAATTATAATGATTTATAATTTTAAAAAACAAAAATTTTACTTAATCTTCATTTTATTTACTTTTTAATTAAGAATACTTAGTGGTTGTATGAATATTTGATTGATGATAAGATAACTAAAAAATTGTTAATTTAGGATATTAA
The DNA here is from genome assembly GCA_000230595.3 of Edhazardia aedis USNM 41457. Taxonomy (NCBI): domain Eukaryota; kingdom Fungi; phylum Microsporidia; family Culicosporidae; genus Edhazardia; species Edhazardia aedis. Next base: position 108,809 of record AFBI03000099.1, read on the forward strand.
AATCTAATTACTTGTTAAAACACTATTTTTTTTATCTTGGTGGAAAATAGGTTATTTATTACTATTATTGGCATAGAAAAATATGAAAAAAATACAAACATTTTAAATCCCAATAAAAATGTTAATTAAACAAAAAACAAACATACCATTTTCTATTTTCTATTAAAAATGCCTGATTCGAAATTTTGTATTTGCATTTAAAAATTGTAAAATCTATGTGTTTATTTATAGGTCAGCTTATTTTCTGCGATCAAAAAAGAATTTATAAATGAAATAATGTTACTTTAGGATTTTTTAGCATTATATTTAAAGTTTTAAATTTTTATTAGTTTTTTTTTGATGTATGAGAAAATTATTTGTAAAAAATTTTCATGTTTGTTGGATGGAACTTGATTAGAATTGTGAGAAAACGAAGATAAAATTAAAGATTGTTTTTTATGCATATTTTTTTAAAAGGAATTTCCTTTTATAATTTCTTTTTGGTTTTTTAAACCAATCGTCAATCATCAATCATCAATATCAATATTTAAAAAAGCACTTAATTTCCAGTAAAATATCTTAAATCATTTTATGTCAATTTTTGTAAAAAACTAATTTACATTGGTAATGATTACATTAACCAATAACAATTTTTTATTTCAAATTTTAAACAATATTTGACAAGATTAATTTGACGAATATTATTTTTTTCCATTTTTACAAATCATATGACAAAATTTCTAAAAACAAATATTAGTTTTTCCTAAATATATACAATTATAATGAAAAAAGGTAGACCAAAACCGTAAAGCTCGAAATATTCAAAAATATCATGCATTCTTTTAACTTATGACATTGACCTAATTTTGCTTAAAGCTTAGCATCGAACCTAAAACAAAATAAATTCCATTTTTGTTTTTTTAACAGTACGTTTTTCAATTTTATTTGTAAAAAACCATTGTTATGGTTTAGTGTCTAATTAAAGACAATAAAGTTATATAAATTACGAAAAATTCATATTTATACAATAAGAATATATTGATCCTTTGAATGTTGTTTTTAGGAAGAGTAAAGGAAAAACCAGAAAACTTAAAGTCTGTGAATTTGTTCCAACGCTGAAAATGATGTCATATTTTTACTTGTTAGATCGTGAAAATTTTGGTATCGCTGTATTTTTTTAATTAAAAATAAATTTTGTGATAATTATATATTTTGTAAACATATTTTTTTGTTTCTAAACATAAAAATATTTTTAATAACATATATCCAGCAAAGTGTATATTGTTTTGCAGTTGAAAAGCGTAAATTCACGATAGAATATATGAATTGAGCTATTAGATTAGCAAGTAATGGTATTAGTTTCGAAGTTTCAAAATATATATTTCGGAAGATTTATTATCAAAAATTGAAGTTTGTAACATAATTAAATGATTGTAAAATTTTTTGCGTTTAAATTTTGATGTTTAATGATAAATCAGTAGCATTTAAAATTAAGAAGTTTATTACATTCGAAATAGTGCATCAAAATAAATTTTACATTCATTCAAATTTATGTATGATAAAATAAAAAAAGTTTTAAAACACTACAAATAACTATTTAATAAAAATTGATGCGCACTTATACTTTTTTCAAGCCAAGTTTTCATTGTTTTTTCCCAGTTTGGCAACGCAACCTAGAAATCAGCAATTTTTTTTCAAATTTTGTTGCAAACCATAATAAGTCTAAAATTTCAAAGAATTAAAAAACGTTTTTTATAAGAATTTACAACAACGAAATAATTTTTTTGCCGTAAAAGATATTTTTATATTGTTTCACTGGGGTTGAAGTATGATAATTTATATTTTTTAGCGTTGCATTTTGCATTTTAATCTGTTTATTTTTAAAACTAAAAATTAAATATATTTTAAATGGTAGAAAAACAATTCATGTGCGTTAAAATTTTTTTAAGTATTAATATAGGTGATAGATGACAAATAGTACGAGAAATATAGATATATTTGCATTTTTGTTTAGAATTTGCGTTAATTAATATTGTTGTAGCTTTTTGTTTTTTCAATAAGTTTTTTGATTTCTATGCCTTATAGAATATTGATAATACTAATGAAATGACCTATAAGAGTCTAAGTTTGAACTGTACTTGTTTATCTCCGAAAACTTTTAATCTTACTTACTTAAGGAATTAAGATAGAACTTTTTTTGAAAAAAATATATAAGGATTAGCATCATGTCAATGGCAAAGAAACGCTAAAGTCTATAGGATTACCATAAAAATTTGTTCATTAAACAAGTTCATTATAATATATTTTTACTAGCATCCATTAACCACCCTTCAAATCCATAACTAATTTGCAAAAAAGGTTTACTTATTAGTTTTCATCTTTTTTAATAACTAATTTAGTAATTTAATCAAAAAAATGTTGTAACTAAGCACATACTCAATATATATAAAAAATTGATTGAAATATTTTCCTTGATTTCTGTCAATCTAAAAGTAATTATTAACACGATTTATATATGTGGATGTTGATGATAAATCAGCTAAAAATTTAAATACGGCACCTGTAGATTATCATTCCTGTTATTCTAATATATTAGAAAATTTTTATTATTCGGTGGAGAAAGAGGAGAAATAAGAAAAATTAAAGAAATGAGATATTTCAGAATAATCTACAAGCATACTGTAGTAAACTACAAAGAAAAACCTTTTACCATCATAAAAACATGTTTTCCCTCCCAAAGTTTTCTCCGATGCATTAATATAAAGGCTGAGATAAGCCTCAATATAGAGACAAATGAAAAGGCAATACGGTAGCGAAAGGTCCGGATGTTACAGTGAAGCCACTGGCACCAAGACAAATAGTAGAATAAATGAGAAAACAAGTCTTTTTTCGTCTACCTCTCTTTATTTAATTTTCCTGCGTAACTACACCAAATCGCCGGTGTGTTACAGCACATACATTGGATTATATAATATTATATTACGTTAGCCTAATATACCTTTTTTTTATGTTTTTTTATATTTATAATTCATTGTGTTGTTTTCCAAGTCTAGTCTTAAGAATACTCAAGAAGAACATAATTGTGGTTCATTTAATTGCCTTCTAAGATAAAGAAGCTTGAGCATTTTCGAATAAAACTAAATATTAATTACAATATATATTTAACATCAACTTTTTTCAAATTTTATGGAAACTTAAATTTGCAAATTGTTTTTTAGATGTTTAAACTAAAATAAAATTAGTGTTGTGGAAGATTGCGATGGTCACAAACCAAAAAGATTCAAATGTAATCGTTGTGATTATTTGATTCATGATAGAGTTTGCGATCTAACATACGGACGCAAGGATAATCTTAATAAATGATAATAAACAAGAGAAAAAGCAAAAACCACGCAACCTTTTACAAAAACAAATAGAAAGAAGGATACATGGAAAAATAAAAAGGGAAGAGAAAAATAAAACAAGAAGAAATATAAATAAAAGAAAGAAATTAATCAAAAGAAACAAATTAAATATAAATTGAACTTAAATTTATTTTTTGTTTACCAACTTCATTTATACAATTAGTACATTCTATTTAATTTCCAAGTTTTACCAACTACATTATACGGATACCTTTCCACAGGATAAATTAGGCGACTCGTCATCGGCTGACTTATTCAACAAATGTGAAATATTAAATTTTAAGTGACTTTGTTTGTGTTTTACCTTCATAGAAATTTAAAAAGAAAAAAATCTTTAAACAATTAGATCATTAAATGTGCATGTAGAATAGAAAAAAATGAAGTTAATTTAAATTGAATTTTGTATTTATTTAATAGTATCGACGTATAATATTGAAAACATAAGATTTTCTATTTATGTGCATATTATTTGAAAAAAAAATTTTGTATTACTTGTAATTTGTAGTCTTAAATATCTTTATCCGATAAAATAAAAGTAGATTTGGCTTTTATCACATTTTTTGATGGGAATAATACCAAAAATTTTATAAGAAATATTATCATTGCAAGAATTAAGTAAAATAAAAGAATTAAAGAAAATCAATAAGCACAATCATTGTATAAAATCACATAAAAAATGACTTGTAAAACATATTTTATGAAAAAATTACCAAAGTGCAAAACGACAATTAAAAATTCAAAACGAAGCCAATATAAAACTGCAATTTATTTAGCTAAAGAAGGAAGAAAAGCGCCAACAACAATAGCGTGATCTTTTTCATATGGTTCAAGATTGACTTTTTCGATTGGTTTGATAGATTCTTTCTTTAATTTATCAACCTCCATTGCAAAAACAGCTTCGGGTGCCTTTGTACTATCAACGCAATTAGCCTTTATGCTCATCAAAACATGACCTTCCTCTTTCAAAAAATACTGTGCGTTCAATGCAACAATTCTTGCTTGATCAGGCTGTGCTACATCGCTAAAAATAACATCTACGAGGGGAACAAGCATTCTGTATTTGTGTGGATGTCTTGCATCTTCGATTATAGGAACAATATTATTTCTTTTCTTAGCCAAATTAATCAGATCTCTGCCGCTTCTCTGAGAAAACTCAACTGCATAAACAATCCCATCGCCAACCATGTCACTTACGTGGCTTACGCTTGTGCCGCTGGCTGCGCCTAAGTAAAGAACCTTTGAACCGGGTACTATGTGAATATTCTCAAGTCCGCTTGTGATTCCGGCAGCCAGCTTTGATCTGTACGGATTCCATGTGCGATATTCGGCTTTCTCAGCAGTGATAATGCGTTTTTCGTTGTACACACTCACACCAGGGACCATGTTTTTTGTACAAAGCGCATCTTCTTTTCCGCGGCTGACGAAAATACCCGGAAATCTTCTATGTGGTTCGACGATGACCTGCTTAGAAAAGCCACCCTTTGCTGTGCCGCTTTTTTTCTGGTTGTGGTTTGGTCTTCGGTTCTTTTCTCGATTTGGTCCGCGGTCATTTTTTCTGAAGCCGCCATCTCTTCTGCCTTTAAATCCTCGATCTTCTCTATCGCCGCCTTCTCGGCTTCTGTCGTTTCTGTCTCTTCTATTGTCTCTATCATTTCTTTCTCTTCTCCTGTCTCCATTTTCTCGATTATCCCTATCGTCTCTTCTTCTATCATTTCTATCTTCCCTTCGCTTGTAATTATCCCGATTCTCGTCACTTTCTCTTTTTCCTTTAAATCCGGAATTGCTATCTCTTCCACGCCTATCTCCATTGAATCCTCTTTTGTTCTCGCTGTTTCCTCTTCTGTCGCTGTCTCTTCGTCTTTCTGAACTGTTACTGAAGCTTTTTTCGCCGCTTCTTGAGTGATTCTGTGCCATTTGTAACGGTTAATATTTAATATCAAAAAATGCTACTGAAAAAAAAGGGTGACTATTACCATGTTTACTGGCATGGCAAAAGAAAAAAAAATATTTTTATGGTAATGGTATTATATTGGCTCCATCCTTAGTTATAAATTCTTTTAAAAGCTTTTTATGTGTAGTGCTTACATCTATAACAATCTGAATATCTCACTTTTATGATTAACCATATATAAAAGATATAGATTATAACTTATAAATATATTTTATTTAAACTACAATCAAATAGTTGAATTTTGTTATTCATTTCTTATATTGAAAATGAAATATATGTAAATAAAAAGATTTGGTACTTATAAAAATTTTAAATACATAGTGTTGATTATCAGAATCTATTTAAAACTATACATATATAAATATACTGATAAGAATTTTATCTAATTAAACATCTACATTAATAATCATATTAAAAAGTGTAGAAGAAAAAAAAATTGGAAAACAAAACATATGTTAATTTCAAATTTTAGTTATGTTTGCGAAATGAAAATAGATTTATGGATAATTATTTTCATAATAGATATAACATTCGGCATCTAATAACCAAAGAATGATAATTTTAGAATTGAAGTATATAGAAAAAACTAATTCTATGCTTTTAGTAGCGTATATAATCATTGATATGAGACACTATAAAACCTATAAAATATAAATTAGCATAAATACATAAACTTTATTTTTACTAATTCTAATATCAACAATTTATTTGAATATTTTGTCATAAACGAATTTCGCAGAAGATCATTTAACGAATCTGCAAAATAAAGAGTTAAAAATTACGCATTTTTTGCGATCATGAAATTTACCAATCAAACTTCTCCAAAGTTCAGTGACAACTACAACTATTTAAGTTCTGGTGAAAAGGAATCATACAATAAACCAGTAGATGCACCAAGCCAGCTGACAGTACAATCAAGGCAGTCAAACGTAGAAACCAACAAAACCCTGAACCACGGACATAAATAAATTGTCTTATCTAATGATTTTCTTTGTCTTTTTAACACTTATCTTTTCTTTCCTAATAATATTCACGAAGCCCGCAACATTATCACAAATCAACATGTTAACTGTTACACACATTAAATCAAATCAGAAAAAAATGGCAGAAATCGATAAATAAAATGAACATGTAAATTGAAATTTTAGCCCATATAATAAATTTTTCAATAATAAAATTAATGAAAAAAGCTACCAGAGAGTATATTACTTAGTAAAAAGAATATCTTTTCATTTAATTTATTAGTAGCTAAAATTGACAATTTAATTTTTGCAATACAATTATAAAAAATTTTTTTCTAAATTCTCAAAGCTGTCCAAAAAGTTGACAAACTGAATTATTAATTCTGTAAAAAAGAGGATTTCATACCAAAAATGTAAATTAAATATAACTAAAATAGGTGTATTTAATGTATATCATTACAAAAAAACATCTATTATATTTAAAAAAAAACAAAAATTTTTTTTTTCGATTCTTTATATAAGCTAGTACAAAGAAAAACATAGGCTATCATTATATTCACATATTTTTCCATTCTTATGTAGCATTATATCTATATAAAATAAATAAATTCCTTTCTATGTTATAATATGGCTAGTATTCTCTTTTTTGCCGTTTTATTTAACGCTTTTTAATAAAATATAATATTTAGAAGACTTAATTGCCTATAAATACGTATAAATTAAATTATGAACTTGATTTTCCATATAAGTCGACAGCTTATTCAACACCATGCAAATATATATTAAAACTATGATTGAGAACAAATTATAGCAAAAATCTTACGTTTTTTCAGCAAAAGGTAGCAATACAATACAAAATCATACCTGCCTATTTATGAGTCATAACTTTAAAAATTCAAAACACGAAAACGTACAAAAATTTTACACCTCAATATAGTAGTAATTGTATTTCAATGTATGAATCTATATATCTATATTTTTAATATATACAATTTTTATTTCTTGTATAAATATGAATATCATTATAATCTGCACTTTAGTAAGCGTTTATATTAAAAATTACATAAATTTCTATCTAAATTCTAAATACATAAAAAGTAGAAAATCATATGTAAAAATCTGATGAAAGTCACTTTAACAAAGGGTTGTAACGCAATATTTGTTGTATTGAATATTTAATGAATTTAAGTACCAAATAAATAGCTTTAACTAATTTTTTGTTTTATAATTATAATCGGATCATAGTTTTTCTTTAAAATCTAAAAATATAAAATTATTCTACATCTATAGTGCAAAAAAAAATTTTTAAAACTAAGAATTTGAGAATATAAACTGTAAGTTAAAATAACTGTCATATTAGTTGATAAGAACCACATAACATTTCAGAATATTATACACATGCGGCAATATTAAAATGTAGTTTAGATTCATTATAAGGAATAGAATCAAGTAAAGAAAAAAAGATAAAAACATAAACGAAATCTCTTATTAATAAAATATCGATATTTATATATGATCGTAAATATTTAAGCTTTTTTTTGCTTGTGAACTCTTACCATTTCCACCATAAACTCTTTTATTTTTACCATATATAAATTCCTTTTAATAAAATTTTGTATTTTGATCATATATTTTTTTATTAGTGTGCTTAATTTATAAATAATTCTTTTCGCAGAATAATCCTTTGTACATATATATCTTTTCTTAATTAGTATTTGTGTATAAATAAAGTATAGTGTAATTTTTAGAACCCAAAAAAGTACAAACATGGCTATGGTCGCAAATAAAGTTATTATAAATATGATTATTTTGTATTAATAGTTCGATAAAAAAGCTGAATTTACATTTTATAACAAAAATTTGATTTCAGTAAGGTGCAATTTTACTTATATCATAAAAACAACACCACTCAATGATATCTATCGCCGAAGATAAAGCATAATTGAATAAAATTTTTTCAATATAAGAACAATTTACCAAGACCTATAAATTCCTTTTAAAACAACCGAATATGATTTATATGTGTATAACACATATATCATATATATTTCATAAAAAAATATAAAATTGATTTGAAATGCCCCAGTGTAAGATATAAAGCATAGATCATAGTTTGGATACATGTTTAATGATATATATTTGATTTTTTTGAATTTTTTCATCCCAGTGTTATTTTTTTTAAAATAATACATTTATATATCATATAGTACATTGAAAAATATCTTATATGTTGTATTCATTTACTAAAAACTGTTTATTTGAATTCTTAATTTCTAGATTTATGTATTCAAATGTATTTAAAAACCAAAATAAAAACGAATAATAGTAACTTATATTACAAATATAGATTATATTGTGAAATTTTTCATAACAAATATAAGACTTGACTAGCATATATTCATAATCTTGCATTTTAACGATATATTAGCATTGATAAAACATTTTTTTTCATATAATTTCGATGCTAAATGTTATCTTGATGAAATAAAAAAAATATTAAACCAAAATTCATTTCACTTTATATCGATAGTTAAAAAAGATCTATATAAATTTTTTCAAGTCTGATTTTGTAAATATTTAATATTTTTGAATAAAATTTGCTTACTTTGTTTGTAAAAGCCATTTTTTCGATAATAAACAATACGAATATATTATATTAGTAATATTACACTCAATTTTTTATGGTAACATTCGACAGTTAAAAAAATATTTAAAACAATTTTAAAGGTCATATCTATAAATACGAATCCTAATGATCAAATTTAATTTCTTCGTTGTATTTCCATTTATGTAAAAAGTAATAAGAAAAAATAATTTTTATACGCTTCGCACGAGCTTTAAAGAGTAAAATTTTGCAAAAATAGCATATCTTATAATAGACTTTATAGTAAATAGCTGAAATAAAATATTTATATGATTTTTATCAAATTTGAACAACCAATAATTTGTGTAAATTAATAAAATAACCATGAATTGTGTCATTATTGTTTTTAACCATGCAATATGATCATATCCAGGAAAAAGAATATTAAGATGGCATAATAATATGTAATTAAGTAATACAACTTTTGGTAAAAAAATCAATGTAAAAATTTAAATAATGTCTGTATCTATAATGCTTTTGTTCAAACAAAGATTTTTTTAATTCCTTTTTAAAATATATCGCATTCAATAAATATGAATAACATTTAAAATGTTTCATTTATAAACATTCTAAAATTTTTAATCACCTTCTTATAATGTATATCAAACAATTTAGTTATTCCATTTGGACAAATCAGTTGGTGCCATGAGTAATCTGATTGACCAGGAACAATAAAAAACTGATACTAATAAGAGAAACTTTCTTCTAATTATCTATGCACATTCTAAAGAGAAAAAAAAGGATATGTCACAAATTTTTATAGCTAATATTTTAAATAAGTAAAAAGTGTAATAAGGGGGTTTGATGATCGGGGATGACCTCTCGGTCGACTCAACTTTTTGCAGCCAAAAGAATGTGTAGAAAGCGGAAAAGACACTTAAACTCTTTATTTTATTTTTAAAGGCTTGATTTCAGCTTTTTTCATCAAATTGAACTAATGGTATCAATTTAAACAATCAGCTGTCGAAAACGTCACCTTTAATTGATAATCCTAATTACCAATATTTTACATTCATCATGTCATACATCTCATTTTTTTGATTTGCCGTAAAAATCGAACATGCAAATACCTTATAAAATAACTTATTCAATAACAATCACTTGAATATTTAATTTTTCATATTGCTAGCTGACACAACTAAAGGCTTTCGGATGGATGACTGTAAGTAAATTTATCATTTTTACTCCTTTTTCTTTTATTTTTCCTAATTCTATTCTTATTAAGTAATATACAAAAATTATGCACAGTTTTTTATCAATCATCAATTCGTGTTTATGTTAATTTAATTGTCGATAATAAATACTATTCTGTATTTGAAGTGGGATTAATTATAAATAAATAAAACAAACTACACAAACATTAATTAAATAGACGAGAATTAAAAAGTTTCTGGTTTTTATGAAAGATATAAAACACATTCAATTATTCTACTTTTTACTAAATAACAGTTCAATTAAAAATATTAAAAAAGATGCATGTATATTATTAATTTTTATTTGAATATTAATAAAATGTGTGTATTTAATAATATGTGTCTATATTATTATTGTATTTTTTGTAAATATATAAAAAATTTTCATATAATTTTATTAGCATTTTCCATAGTGAACATTATCTTTTACTATTTTATAAAAATAAATGCAATAGCTTCAAAAATTTATTAAGTAAATATTTTTATTTCATGTTTTATATCATAGAATTTTTTTTTAGCTAAATAAATCACTAATTTCGAAAAATAGCAAATTCTGATTTTAAAATAGCAAATCATTTGCATAAAAAATTTATATAAAAAATATTAAAAAGAAGATTGATTTGAAGAGATAAATTGACTACTGTAGTATAGAATTAATTTCAGAGAATTTTTTAAAAAACATACACAGAAAAAATGTATTTTTTTTAACAAATACGTGTTTAGATATGATAATTTGGGTTAAAACAAATAAATTTTAAGAAAAAGAAAGAAATTTTCTAGGATTATGAGATATAATCTTAAAATCATATTAAAAAAATTGCTTATATAAAAAAACCCAAAAATAATTGTAAAGATAACTTTTTGTTAATGTTGCAATCTGTTTTTTGTATTCAAAAATTTCATAATTATATAAAATATATAAAACGCAATATATATATAATGAAAAATTAAAAGAGAATAATTTGTTTAGATACTGTAGTCCAGATAATTTTATTTAAATAATCGATATATTATTTTTCAAAGACTTTAACGATGTTTAAACAGCTTGAAACGATAAAAAAAAATAAATGGTCGTTAGAAAATTAATCTACCAATGGAACAAAAAATGACAAAATAATGTAAAAAATATTTTTTTCTTTATGCTGATTAAAATAATGATTTCTTTATAAATGTATTTATAATATTGACTTGGTATTTTTTTATGCTTAAAATAACATTGCAAAATGTTATTATTATAAATCTTAGTATTGTGTGTGTGAAAAGAAAAAAAAACTATTTTTATCAATTATATAGGTATTATTATAAATTATTTTATTTTATAATATCGCATTTTTTTCATTTTATCATTTTAGCCAAATGTAAAACTTATGAAAACCCAAAAATTAATTCTAATTATGACAAAATTAGCATAAAAATATATTAAATCTGTAATCATGTCTAAAATCATATGCGAAATATATTTTTTACAATTTCTAGCTGATGCAGCATTTGCTACCATTTGAGAATATCGTTTATTTAATTAATAATGCGTTGGTCCCAAATAATTTTCACATATTTTCCTAGATTCTTTTTTTTTCTTAACTATAAATATAATATGATATATAATATCTTATCTAAATTTTTCTATTCTTTTTGGTTACTCGAACATAGTATTAAATCAAACAAACAAAAATTTACACAATCAACCAAATATAACATAAACTATGCATTAATGGGAATTTATAGTACTTCTTTTATTTTTACATACCAAAATCACAATAACAGAGGTGATGAAAACGACTTTTGGTAAAAAAAAATCACAATACAATAATCATTATTAAAAAATGTCTATTATTTCAAAGAAAAACATCCGTGAATTGATATTCAAAGCAAATAACAATAACAATTTATTTTTTCGACACAAGTACACAATAATAATTGTCTTTGGTGAAACTTTTCTCGTTTAAATTTTTAGAAATTTAAAAATTTTCAAAATACTTATATTCAGAGTTTTTCTGGAAATAGAGCAAATTTCAAATAAAGAAAATATAAAATTGCAAAGTTAAAGAACCTTTATTATAAAAAATATGAAAATTTTGTTGCTTAATAGTGAAAAAAATTATAAGGTATGTTTTTATTTACACAAGACGTTCTTTTACTAATTTTTTTATATTTAACATTAAAACTAACGGCATATATAGATGGTTGTAGAATAAGTACATCTAAAGGTAACAAACAGCACATTTCATATTGTGAAATTGTAAATACTCTAATCATATTATACATTTTTTGTGTTTTTCTTATTTTTATTATGGTTTTAGAATTGATAGGTAGCAGTAACAAATTATATATTAAACATGTTGAAAATATGTTAATTTACTGCCTTATTGGTCATTTAATATGTGAAAGATGAAGATCCTAATAAAAAGTTGAATATTATTATTTTTTAATTATTGTTTTTATATATTAACATTTCTGTTTTTATAATATACTCAACAAATAATTTCAAAATTCATAAAACATAAATCTAACAAGATTGGTATTTCTGTTAGATTTTATGTTATTTTAGTTAAAGGTAAAGATATTTTAATATAATTTTTCAAGTAAAAATCTTTTTCAAAATTTAATTTCTACCTATCTTAAAAAAAGGCGTTCAAAAAAGTCGCATTTGTGTGAACACATATTTTCATTTTTGAAGAAACGAACCTAAATCTATATATTGATTTTAACACAGAATAAAGTTCTGGGATGATAACACTGAAGTGATAAGAACATAAATTACATGTAAATGGAAAACAATGGACAATATATTATTATTTTTCTAAAAAAAATCTTTCGGATAGAAATTGAAGCAAACTTGAATCTCAAAATTTGGTTTGTATTTTATAAAGTAAGATATCTTAAAATCTATTCAATGCTAATCTTTGATCTTAATATGATATAGAATCTCAATTTTAGTTAATATATAAACGATAGACCACACTTTAAATTTTTGATTTTGTATTCTAATATCGGGCCATATAGAAAGATCATAAAAAAAACTCTGTAATAAACACATTTTAAATGTTTACTTTTACATAAAATTTCTCCATTTTTTTGTATTATCACACAATAAAAATATTAACAGTAAAAAATTAGATATTTATTTGCAAGTAGTTTATTGTGATAATATATCATTTCAAAATCATTAATTTATTTTTACTATATTGTTTTTAAATTATGAATTTTTTTAGGAACTTAGTGTAAAATCATTATTAACTGGATTTGTTTTCATTCCGTTTGAATTAAAAGATAAAAAAGATAATTTGATATTGAAAAAAATACCAATATTTTCACATATATCATTGGTTTAAATCTGAAAATTTCTTTTTTTGGAGACGATTGAAAATGAAGTTTAACTTTTCCGAAAAGAATTTTTATTTTTTATAATTAAGCTAACATATTCGACAAATAAATATGTTTTCATGCATAAATAATTATGTTAACAAACGAATTAGGCCCTTTAGTATCAAACAAATCATATTAAAACATAGTTAAACACACTATTTTTTTATTTTCAATATTTTGTAAAAATTGCCCGAGAATATAAATTAAATAATAGAAACATCTTTTATATTTATTATTGATCATTTTGTATAATTTTGTTAGGAAATTGTATTTTTAGATTTAAACAAAAAAATTTCAGGACCCGAATGGTGTTCGTAAATGTATCTCCCCATTGAAAATAAAATATTTTAATAATAAAAAATTTATAGCGCACAATATATAATGTATTATTATCGAAAACAATACTTGTTTTATAACAGAATAGTTTCGAATCATAAAAGATATTTAGAATATATTAAAAGGTAAGAGAAACAAACAAATTGTAAAAAAATCGCTCAATCTATTATGTTAAATTTAAAAACGGTGGTCGTGTTCTTTGAAGTAAATTTTATGACAGTTTGCGGCGCATTGGATCATACATACTGGGTTGAATGATTGCTCTATCATGTGCATAATACGCACTGATTTAACTTTTATCATTTTTTTGATTGTTGTATTAAAGACTACATATTTAAAAAAATAGCATTTTTCTAATCTGTATTTTTTCTTTGTATCCTTTTCTGCTGTTACTATAAGTTGATGCAAACAGAACAAACCTGTTATATGCTATAATATTTATATATAAAAACAAAATAAAATTTTTTTCACGTTTTTGAGGATAAAAATATCGGAAATTTAAAAATATTTTATATTTGTGCGTCTACTTTTTGTTTAAAGTTTAAACAATAATTACACACAAAAACATATAAAAAATACTAGAATGTTCATGATTTTTTTACTATATTACTTTAATATGAAAAGAAACGTTGGCTTATTAAATAATAACAATTATATAAGCAATAACTCAAATTAAATTCGTTATAAAATACACAAATATACATTGAAAACAATAAGAACTATATAATCTAGATAACTTTCTAAAATAAAGATAGTATCAGTCAACAAATTTCCAAATATCACTAAAACAAATTGTTATTCTCGATATTCAAGATTAGATGAATTTTTGTAGATGTATTTTTTTAATGTTGCTATATTGCACATTATATGTGATAATTGATAACAAAATTTAGAAAAATATAATGAATTTTTAACTGTTTTTATTGTTGAAAAATACACTAAATCGCTGATTTTTTTATAATAAATACAATTATCAAACCAAAGCAAAATCAATGATATTTTTTACATTATTACAACTTGATAAATAAAAATATATATATCGAAAGATGTTAAAAATGAAATTCTTATGTTACTATTATATAGATAATGTCCTGAATTGATATCATATGATTGCTCTTATTTTACAAGTTGTATAAAGATCTGAATATTCTGGTGAATTTTTACATTTTGGAGGAATTCCTATCAGCGTCATTGTTTCCAGAGTGGTGTTCTATGTACATTTGAAAAAAAAATTATTTTTTAAAGACTTGGGTTTAAATTGTAAAAAGGATTTAAAAACCTTTAACAAAATATTAAATTAATGGGATGGATTGTAAATTATTTAACACAGGTA
This sequence comes from Edhazardia aedis USNM 41457, assembly GCA_000230595.3. Lineage (NCBI taxonomy): Eukaryota > Fungi > Microsporidia > Culicosporidae > Edhazardia > Edhazardia aedis. The sequence continues at coordinate 123,977 of AFBI03000099.1, forward strand.
GCTTATTTTATAAAATAGAATAAGTTTAAAAATGTTTTGATATATAAATAGATATGATATTAGCTATTGTAAATAAACAAGTCAGAAGTTACATAAAAGGGGCATGAGCTAAATAGATGAAGAGAAAAATATGCATAGAACTTGGGTTTTTTAAAACGGAATTGAATAGAGCCGATAGTTCAGTGATTTATTTGGCAATATTTTTAGATAATGTAAGATTGTATTGAAGGCCGAAGTTTTATAACTTTTATAACAGTCATGTTTTTTCTGAATTCAAAACAATACCATAAACAAAAAAAATATTAAAAAAGATCAAGATCATAAAAAAAAGGGTAAAAGAGGTGATTAGTTGATTTCATATGAATATTTATTTGCGTCTTTTGGCTATTTAACGCAATCACCAAGCAGAATTTTTAATTTTTCTAATCCAAAATAATTGGAAAAAAAACCTTTTAACCACTATATATTTTAAAACTTATAGGATTCGTCGTCGATATATCACTTCGCTGATATAAATTTATATACACATACAATAGTATAAAATCATACGTAATCTGTTGATTAAAAAAAAATTTGTGATGAATAAAAAAAACTAATACTGTTACTACGCACTATTAACTATACATTCTCATTAAAAACAATATATATAAAAAATACGTGTATGTATAGGTATATCTGAAAATCTCTTATTAATTCAAAAAACAACGTAAAAATAAAAATTTCAGTAAAATAAAAGACAAACAAATCTTTATATATAGGTTTTTTACAATTAAGTTGGAATAATAAAGTCAAACATTATTAATATTTTGTAGAATTTTATGATTTTATTCTCCTAAATGCAAATTCCTTAACATAAAATATCATATACAGAATGCAGAATTGGGGTTTTATGTTTACATTAATGTATTTATCATAAATTTAACATAAAAAAATTATGCAAATAAATTATTCAGATTTAATCAATAAGTTTTTTTTGTATGAAAAACATAATGAACTATTGTAATTCATTAAGTTCAGTAAAAAAATAGAAAAAACGCGATTAATATTATTCATCAAAAATCTTGATAACATCATAATATAATCTAATTAAAAAAATAAACAAAAATACAGTTATATATAAAAAATTGAACAAAATAGTGCATACTTCATTCCCTATTTATTTTTAATCAAGTATGTGATGAACCTTATGATATTTCATGAGTGCGTAAACAGCAGAATGTTTTTTTATTAACAAAAGACAAAATATTTAAAACAAAAGAATCAACTTTTATATTTTTTGCTAAAAGGAAATACATTAAATGTAAAGAAATCTTGTTTAGATTCTATAATATATAGACGAAATGCAAATAAGTAATAGCTTAAAAATAGCATAAATATCCTACCGGTGCCTATGAAGCTTATATTTTCTTTCTCAAACTAACACTTTAAATTAAATAACCACTTATATACAAAGTTTCATTTTTCAAACGTTGTTTACAGTTGAAAACATGTTTTTCTTTGTTGAAACATAGTCAAAAATATAAGAACATGCATATAACTAATAACAAAAATAAGTTTGTTTTTAAAAAAAACAATAGAAAAAGCAGCTATGAAATAAAAAGATTACTGCGTAAATTACATCATATTTACTGCAATTATCAAATACCAAATATTGCGTATTTTATACTGGTTATTAGATTTTATTTATAAGAATAAAGTTTTATTCAATAATTTTATATTGATATATAACAAAAATTTTTTTAATGATTTATATATCAAAAAAAATTAACTTTAACAACAACTTTAACATATAAAAAAGTGGAAAATGTGATTAATTATGCAAAATATTTTTTTTAAGTAATTTACTAGTACATTTTTTTGAAATCATATATAAAAAAAGCTTCTAAATAAAAAACATGCGATTTCAAAAACAACGTGTAATTTAGTTTTGAATATCAAAAATTCGACTTTATCCAACAGAGGTCGCGAATGAATTACGATAAGTTTATCTAAAAATAATCTAAAAGATATCCTAAAAAACTGTTATCGATTTTGATAGCTATACTCAATTATTGAAATAGGTTAATACTATTTGAGTAGATCAATTACCTTAAAGAAAAATGGGGTTATATTAAAAAAATCATGACAGAATCCGTCAATAACCAGTCAGATGACATTAAAAAGATATTTTCGAAAGCACTAATTAGAGGGTTTTCAAATAGAACCCAATTCCATTTGCACCAAGGGTACGACATTAAGTAGAAGACGGTCAAAAAAACAACTGCGCTAGCCGGAGCACCGGTCATTCCCAAGAATCAAATAAAATTACAAACCCATTATTTATTTTTTAATATATTTGAATTCTATTTTAATATTTAAAATATGCCCAGAATATGCTATAGTAAACATTTTATATTGCAAAAAATATGAAAGCAAAATATCAATATACAAAAAAATTATGAAATAAGAATGTAAAGAACCTTTATGCATACAAAGAAAATCTCATATTTGTTTATGTGTACATATTCTGGCTAATCACATGAAAAAAATTGAATATAATAATTTGTTGTCTTCAAGCAAATTTAGTGATTTAAAAAGCAATACAGCAATTTTATAAATCAAATCTCAGAATTATGTGTAGCATATCATTGTATATTTTTTTTAAAACACTATTGCTTTCAAAATTATAAAAATTTTTAAAATAAAGTGCCGAAAAATTTAAAACAGGCAAGAATGTTCTTTATTGAAAGTTTTTAATTATACAATATAGACACAAAAAAACTGTATAGTTATGTCACAAACAAACCATTTTTGGTTTAATGGGTTCTTCTATATGCAAAGAGTTACGATTTGATGTGGTGTAAATATTAAAAATATTAGTGCAAGTTATGCGTAATATATTATGACCTTGTGAATAAAAAAATACATTTAAGCCTATAAAAACAAAACCCCATGCTGTAAAATATTTGAAATAGAAACAGAAACAAATTTTAAAACACTTAGTAAAAAACATAATACTTAGCTCATATGCATGATCTTCAGAGATAATATAGAATAGATTCAAACCATATTTGCTGGTTTCTAAAAAAATGATATCTGTTTATAAAAACTTTTTTGTTATCTATGCAGATTTTATATTTTTTTTTAGTTCTATATGTAACTTTATGCTTCCTGATATAACCTTTTAAGTTAGGCTTGACAAAGTTATAACTAAATTCGAGCAGTAAATCCAAATGAATGGATATTCTAATAATTTAGATTCTGCGTCGTACCATAGATTTTAAAATTAAATAATAGTTTTCTTTAACTATAACCATCGATAAAGAAAAAATAAATAACAATAAACAATATATCTTTCTTGTAAAAAACCAACTTTATATATATATCACAGGTCAAAACACTAGGATACACTATTTTAGTAACCTATATTGTAATATGTTATCCGGACTTCGCCTTCCGAATAGGAGAAACGAGATAACGTTTTTATTGTTTATAAAATTCATAAAAAATTTTTTATCAATGGTATTGCAACATATTTACCGAAAAAGCAGCATATTAAATCTCAAAATAACAGCATAAATGATTTGGTGATTATTGAAATATTATTAGTTTTTCTGCTTCAATATATAATGTAAAAAATATTGTAAATAGATAGATCTCAGAATATATCAAAAGTTATAGTCATTTCCAAATGCTTGAAGTCATAAAATAAATAGAATAAAAAAATATGTGATTTTCTCTTGTATAAATTTCTCATAAAAATTATATTTTTTACATTAATTTAGATTTTAATAAATATTTTTATAAAATTTTCATCTGAAAAAATATTCGTATAAAACCAGCTAAATCACAAATTGATATTTTTTGAAAGGCTACATAAACAAACCAAAAAAAACAGTATATTACATCGATTATAAAAACAATTATATACATTATAATTTTCATATGATAACGAAGAACAATGTATTCCTAAAAATATAAAAGGGCTTTAAAGAAAGCACAAAAACAATTAATTTGCAAAATTTCCTAGCATTACTACAAATACACTGTTGTTAACGCGCAAAATATATTGGCGAAATGACTAAAATATATAAAATTTTCGTAAAATGATTTATTAAACGGCTCAGCTGCTTTTATATCTCTAGACCATGATTTCTTGAGGGATTTTTCTCCCCAAAAAATCCAGCCTTATGCCGTCTTTATATCATCTGTTTTGTTTTTTGTTCAATGTATTCTCCATGGGTTAGGGAACTCACCTTCTTTAAAATAAAAGATGTTTTAAAATCATTAGCTTAATGATTTTCTAATTCTAATATGCTCTCTTAAATTTAAATGGGTCTTTCCGCATACTATTTTTTCTTTGTGGATCATCCTTGCGGAAAATCCACAATATTGAAAAAACAAAAAATATTTCATATAGATCTTTTCCAACTTTAACAAATTTTATTATAATACATAAAAAAAGTTAAGATACTATAAAAATTTAGTATTTCAAAATCTAGAATTTAGAATTTACAGAACCGCTGTGTAGCGATCGACTATAATTACAATATGATATTCTTGTTTTACAAGTATTATGTATTTTATGCTAGAATTCTTTATTAAATCTTTAATTTTACTGAAATCTTTTAAAGTGTTGATATTATAAAAACCAATAGAATTTTTTATTTGAATATTTATATAGTTTTTTTGATATGAAAACGATATACTACAATCTCGAAGAATTTTTCAAAAGAAATTTTACATATAAAATCTTTGAATAATACTTACGCTTTTTTATGGTTCAAAAACAACAAAAAAGTTGAAATGTTCAAAGAATACAATATAAAATTAATAGTATGAATTGATTATTTTTTTTATATTTTGTGAAATAGAAGAATTTAGTAGAGTATTGATAAATAAAGAAAATTTTTGACTTTCGTACAATGAAATTCAAAGAAATTCAAAAAACAATATTTCATTATACTGATTTCTTTTAAAAAACATTTATTTTTTAAAAAATTGTATTAAAATACATTATATACAAATTTTGTTTAAAACCAGTATCTTATTGTTTGATTTTTGCTGACGTAGTAAGTCTTCAATAAGTGATTTAACGCATTAATCTCGAGATAAATAATCTTTACTTGGTATAGAACATCATTTTCTAACATTTAAAAAAACTATAAATAATTTAAATATTTCTTAAAAAATAATTCTTTTTTTATTAAATATAAATAGTGTATGATTTCTAAAACTAGTAAATTATAATATATGTAACGTTTATAAGTCTTATGACACAATATTTATTGTTTTATATTTTATTTAGAATAATAAGTGTTTTTTATTTATTAGAAAAAAAAGATTTTTACAATTTTTTAATATTTTTTTTCGAAGATTAGACAATAGAATATCAAAAATTTTACATAGAACTTATGAATCCTTTTTCTGTTTTTATCTTTCAATTTTCAAGCCTTTATAAGCAAATTTCAATTGTGAGCAAAATTGAATATTATAAATTTTTTTAATTCTTGTTGCGACTTGTATCAAAAATTTTCTGGGTTTAAATTTAAAAATTTTCTAATATTTTTCTATTTCAATACTATTTTTAAGATTTCCACAAAACTAACATCAAATGAATATATTATTTAATTTTTAAATCTTTGCCGTATTTTTGGCTTTAGAAATAGATATGTAAATTCTAAAAAAATATTTTATCGCTTGGCATATGTGTATATATAGGTTTTATTGTTTGTTTTGACTGGTTTCTTATTGTGGCATTGATCGAACTCTATACATTGTTGTTTTAAAAGTGCCTTTAAAATTAATCACGGGTTCGTCAATAAAAAAAATTTTAAGTTTATAATTTGCCACATAAATTCGTATTGGAATTTTAAACACGACAATTTTATAACGTGCTAGATAACCAATACAATCTTTTATGCACATAAAATATGAAAAAAGAAAAATATGATTAGTTATTTTTAATATGAATTATAGTATATTTTATATGAAAGTAATTTAAAGTTTAACTGTATTAATGGCGCAAAAAACTATTTTTTCGATCTATATATTTGTTTACTCGATTTCTTTCGTTAAAATCAAAGTTAATTATACAGTTTCTAATTTCATCTTCTTTTTACCAATTAATAAAAACCACATTTTTCCTAAAAGACAAAAATTTTTCCTGAATATTCTTTAGAGACATATTATTTTAATATTTCTTGTTTCTAGGTGCATAGGAAATTGTATATTTGCACCTTAACATTCGAAAAAGAAAATGGTCTACAAATATTTGGTATAGAGTCACTATATAGGACAAATTAGGTTATAATACACATAAGTTATGAATCAAAACACTAAACAAGCAAATTTTATCTTTTTAAAATTGTTTCTATTAATAAATTATATCAGCACAAATGTGGTGATGCAAATTAGTATAGAATATCTGAGGAAAATACTTGTTGTTAGATTTTTTTATTTATGAATAAAATTCTTGAAGAAGATGACATAAAGAAAAACAAAATAAACCATTTGTTAAAAGTTACCTAAGAAGAGTTAACATTTCAAATTCGACGATAGTGATAACAATAATGATTTTAACATTATATTTTCATATTATCATAACACAAAATTTCAAGCTAACGTAATATTCTATGCTGATACTCAATATATTGTAGGAAGTTGTTGAGCAAATATAGGCAAATATAATCTCTGTCCTGCTACTTAGCAGATAAAAAGTTATATTCAAATGGAAATAAGACAAAGATTAGGGTTGGATGTACGGGTCCTCCCACAGGTTTCCCAGACTTTCCATTTTTAGATATATCGTAAGAATTGTTCATTTACTCGATCCAGTTTATTTAATAATGCTATTTATGTTTTTTTACTGATTGTATAGCACCAATCACTTTTCTCATCAAAATTATCAAAATACGTAAACTTCATTTATCAATCTCTTCTTGATAAATTGCATCAACCTTGATTTGTTTTTATCAAAACATTGATAAAATATAGATTATTTTATTATTGTGCAACATTATATCCAACTGTTAGAACAACAAATAATAAGAGTAGGTCCAAAATGCACAATAAACGAATAATGTAACAATTTCAATACAAGGATTGCGCTACGATATAGATTTTTATTTTTTCATTTATTATATTATTGTTTTTTTCTATATTTGGTGATATACATTCCAACGGTTAGGTAGGGTTCTACCCGTCTCTATGCAGAAAAAGATATATCAAGTATTCAGAGGTTTAATTTTTAATGATTTTTAAAAATTTTGTATTTCTAATTTCAAAGTATTCTTTTCAGTGCTAAATTATAAAAAAAAACACAACCTCAAAATTTCAAAGAAAAATGTAAAAAAAAAAATTTAAAAGTATTCTTATAACTAAGAATATGAAATTTTTAATAATCTGTTTGTGTTTTATTATTACATTCTTGATACAAAATAATCGATTCAAACACCCATATTTAATAGATATTAAATCAGATTTTTTTTAAAAAAATTTTGTTTTAAGGTTAACAGGCAATAGTTTTCTTGTTGTTTAAATAAAAAATTACAAATATAGTGATATTGAGGTTCAAAAACAATATAAATTTAATATAGAAATTTTAAAAACATGTTCGTCACAGGGATTCTAACAGTAGTAATTTACATTTTAAAACTAAAAATTAGCTCAAATGCTTATTTTTTTTGCTAAAATAATCATTGAAAAAATAAATTGAGCAGATTTTTGTGTTGGAAAAATTTATAAATTGGGTGCATTTTTAAAAATCTGGAAAAGATATAATGATTTTAAAATATCAAATCGAGTAAAACAATAACTTTCTTTAGGTTTTAAAAAGCAAGCATAATTTTGAGGCCTATAAATACAAGTAGGCAATATAAATTTTATTGTTTTATTTTTTACTTTACCACTTTTGAACTGTTCTTTTTGTTTTTCTTAAATTTTCAGCCGGGATTATATCATCATCACTCTCTTCAAAATACGGAACAAACATTTTTTTCTTTAATTTTTTTTCATGCGGCTTTTTAGAAACTTCGATTTTACTACTTAATTTTTCTTTGAGGCCTTCACCATAGACACCAATTTTCATTCTCTCTATTAATTCTTTTTCTACTTCTTGTTCAATATTTAACTCTTTTGATGTCTTTAACGCAGCGATTCTTTCTTTTTTCATAAACCTTCTTTTTATTACAGAAAACTCAATATTTTTGTTTTTTTCCCTTTTCATTTTCCTTTCCAAATATTCGGTTAGGCTGGTTAATCTTTGCTTGCACTTATGCTTAAGAAAATCAGAAAAAAATCTCAACTCCTCATCAATCTGTTGTATCGCCGTATCATAATCATTTGAAAGCTCGATTTCCTCGTATTGTCTGTTGACAGTTTGCATTCTTTCCGGTTCTTTAACATACAAGTACAATTTTCCATTTTTCTCTCGAATAGTCGCGTATTTAGAATTCGCCAGCGGACACGATTTTTCTTCACATAAACCAGTAACATTTTGTGTGTTTTTGCAGAACACTATAGTCTGGTTTGGAAATTTAAATGAACAAAACTGTTTTTTCCCACCAATATTGCTCCATATTGTATTATCAGACATTGCACGGTATAATTTTTTTTATAGATTTAACCGTCAAATTTCATGAACAAAAGAATATGTTTTAATTGAATTTAAAAATTTTTTTCAAGATTACAGCTATAAATTAATTCATCTTTTCCGTAAATTCTCCTATTGAAGAAATAAATAGCAAAAATAACTTTGCGTATTTGATCACAATATTTCACACAAAACATCCCATTTAAATATATTTCATTTGTAAATCATGTTTAATAGTCTTTGCAATTATGTAAAAAAATAAAATAATATAACTATATTTGAATCGAAATTTATTAATGTTGAATAATTTTATCGAAAACAAGTATTAAGAAATAAAAAGAACTTAAATTTACTCAACAAACTAAAAAGCCTGTGGTAATTTGTTAAAACGCAAAATTGATCGATTTAGTAATTAATAACAGCATTTACAGACTATAAAAATATTCCACAACTTAAAAACGTAGAAAAAAGGTTCAAATGCACATATTATTTTTTTCTGTGTATGTTTTGACATTTATTTCGTTCAATTTTTAATTCGAAATCATTTTGTTCTGAAAATAAAAGCTAAGTGATTTACTAAATGGAATTAAAATTGTAATTATTTTCAGAAATACTCATAAAGTGAAAAATGGCATGTTTTATACTCATAAATCTGAAAAAGAAGAAAAAATTGTCAAGTGAAAATTAGAAAAATTGATGAGTTTATTTTCTGTTTTACGCTTTATTTATAAGATAGAATAATTTGTAATCAATAGCATAATTATGTTGTATAGTTAAATAATTTGATGAAGTCTAAATTTATGTAGAACATTTAGGCTAATTTTAATAGAAAAAATTTAGTAAGATATAAAAAAACAACAAATATGGTGATAACAATGATTGTGCTTTTTTGGTTTTAAATAAGATATTTCAATTTTAATGCCGTATTTTTTTAATATGTTAAATATAATATTAATTGAATTTTTTATGTGTTAATTTATTTTTAACTTCTATTTTATAATTTTGATCCTGTAATTTCAATTTTTTTGGATTTATATTTTTCTATACAAAAAATAAAAGTAAATTATTTGTAAAATAGATTTAATAATATGTGGTATTATAATATTTTTTATCGTTGATTATGAATTATAGTTTGACATCGTGTGAAATCCTTCAAATGCAGGTTTTTGGTGCATGACATCAGAGATTCAAAATGAGACTTTTAACATATATACCAAACGGGACGATTTTACATTCTACAAAAAAATACTCTATTGAATAGAGTTAACATGTGAATATGACAATTTATTTTCGCGTAAAATATCGATTTGAGATTTCTAGGTTGAATAAAGGAGAAATCGTATCACAGTTCTGATTATTGAAAATTTAGAACAGAATCTCTTATATTTTAAAAAATAAACATTGAATACATATGTAAATCAGAATCAAAATTATAAAAACAGAAGATCAAAACGCTTGAACTAAATACAGGATAAAGTTTTTCATTAAAATTTTAATAACCAAAATTTTTTTTATAATACTGTTTTTAATCGTTTTTTTATTTTCTTGGCAATTTGTTTAAAATTTTCCTAAATTAAGATATGTGCTTTTTAATAAGAAATTTTTTGAAAGGAAAAGTTATTTCGAATTTTGATAACATGTACTTGCATCACTCATTTCTTTGTTGTTTTTTTTTAATATTATATCAACGAAAATTTTATTCATCCTAATCATTTTACAATAAATTATGTTCAATTTCCAATATTTTGTAGAATCGGTTGGTGAAAGCTCGTTTTTAAACGTTAGATTAACGCGAATTCCTTATTCAGTTTATTTTTGATTTCAATCAGAAATTTAAAATACATTTCAAACTGTCGTACAAAAAAATTTAAATCTTTTTATTTATTATGATTAAGGTTAGTATTCAATCTCTCATGAGAAAACATAATATTTCTAAATAGAAAAATTTACGGGTTTAAAAAGTTTGATAAATTGACTTTAATCCTTTATTCATTTTTCTAAATAAAATAATAATTTCAAAATAATTTATTTTATATCAAATGCTTCATTCGCATTTCATTAATTTGACATCGTGCATTTTCGGGTCTCAACAAACATAAAACCAACCAAACATATGCAATATAATAAAAAATTCAATACTATAAAACAATATAAATAGCTGTGCTTTATTTTTTTTGATATAGGTTTAATATGATAAGAGATACTAAATAAAGTAAATCATGCTTGAAAAAAACTGCGAATTATCAGAATTATTAAATTTTGGAACAAAAAACTTTATTTTTTAACCAAAGATAAGTATCTCGAAACATTATATATACTAATATTAATCTAGGTAATTGACGATATATTTAATTTAATTAATTTTGGTATTTGTTTAATCAATAATTAATTAATAAGAAATGATTGATTTACGTTATTCAATTAGATGAATAATATCAAGGATTAGTAATACTCAAGTATTTTGTGTATAAATACAAACCTTTAATTATTTATGGTCAAGGATGAATAATTTAATAAACAAATTTTAAACACAAAATATTTAATTGTATTAAAAAAGAAATCATTCTATTTATCCTGATCATAAAAAATGCACTAAATTGTAAAATTTGATTATTTGAAACTTTAGGAAATATTAGTAATATCAAAATCTATATTTGGTGGTCAATACGTAAGAAATAGACAAAAAAATTGTTTTCGATGAATATACACTTTATTTGAACTAGACCTGTCTATAGATTAGGAACAACATTTGTCGTAAATAAATCAGAAAATTTTCATGTATAATTGATTTTTTTGAGTTTTAAAATTTTTATCTTATGCCTTTTAAATTCATCTTTAAATTTTTTGATTTTTTTAAAGAATCGATATCATGAATTGTATAACAGAAATAAATGTTAAAAATCAATTGGATACATAAAAATATACTGTTTCTTAATGTTTATAAATAAGGTAAATTTATAAACAAAGGATTTCCCAAATGATAAACAAAAAATAAAAATAAATAGTTTAATGAGTTAAATATCAATTCACACAATTGACATTTTTTATTTTTATATTAATTACTTACACGATTCTAGGTTATAAACTTAGAACGTGATACTAAAGAAACATGAAAAAAAATTGTAAGATACATAAAGAATTACGATTATTTAAAACTTTATTTAAGATATTCTTTTTTTTAAAATCAGGCTGTTTATCATACCATTTTTTATAATGTTACTATTATTTTAGCTCTTACTCTTATTATAAAACACTTTTTTTATTTACAATACGTTAAATAGAAATTAATTATAACATATAAAATCAAATTAAAAGCTTGATTTTTATAAAAAAATACACACGTTGCAATCTATTTCCATATTTAACAAGGTAAAATGTATCTAATCATACATATTTAAATAAAAAAAATTAAAGCTCAATAATTAAAACAATTTAATATTTTGATACGACTTTTTATTTATTTCTGAATGAAAATAGTGCTGTATACTATAGATCAAAAAATTTGTTATCTATTTCATATAATTTACGACTTTATTGCTTTCTGTGCAAACTAATTTTGATGATTCGGCTGCTTCACATTTTTTTGTTTATTATTATATCGATAACATATTAAAATTTTATAAAAAACATATATAATAAAATAAAACAATCAAGCCGTTCATTTAATGAATTATTTAGAAAATAAGTTTAAAAAGCTAGCGAAAAAATGTTATAAATTGGTGAAATATAATTAAAATTGGCCACAGAAAATGTAGCACACTAAAGATAACGATAGATTTACAATATTCTCTGTGGCCAAATGTTGTTTATAAAACTATCTAATCCTACCTTTATTGTTTTTAATATTTTTTATATTAATTTAATAAATTATTTAAAATGTTTGATTTTTTTAAATATAATAAACAAAAAGAAAAAATATATTTGGAATATTTATTTTGGCAAATATTTTTATTTAAATTAAATATAAAACTTTTTATAGGTCATTTTTATCTTTGACCAATACGATAATATTTTATAAGAAAAATTGAAATAAATTGATTAAGTATGATTTTGAAGACTATAGTTCGTTGGATTATTATGTGAAAAGAATATTTATTCAATAAGACTATGAATAAAAGAGGATCGGTTGGTGCAGCTTATCATAAAACAAAATTAAAAATATTTTATAATTGAATAATCATGCATAAGAAACAATGAATATTTTCAATTTCAATTTTTCCTAAGCACCTTTCATACAACAGTAAACTAAAAATTTTTTATCTTGTACATTTGCTAAGTACAACCATTTGTTGTTTTGCCGTAACACTTTCAAACCTTTCCAAAATTAAGCATCAAAAGAAATTCTCTATGCGTACAAGTTTAAAAAAAATGTTTGGTAATAAATGTTAAAAGTAAATAAATCAAATCCATTACTAATTGATACAAAAAAACATTTTTAAATAGCATGTAAAAATAATATGCATTGCTATCAATAAAATTATATTAATAAAATTGTTATTTAAATTTCACAATCTATTATCAGTATTATTTTTCCTAATACAATATATTACGGTATGTTAACTAAGATGTTTTTCATCTTATTTCAATCCTATTATTTATTAGTACAATGAAATTTTAATACGAACGATAGAATTTAGTAAGTTTTATATAGTAGTACCTTGTGTTGTTAAAAAATTTTTAATTTGCTGTTTATTGCTGTTGAATATTAAGAACATTAAGAGTTTAGTGTACATTATTTCATTAAAATTCTATATATTTAGGAAAAATTAATGTTTATTTATAGAAATTATGTCATTAATTTGTGAAAATATAAAATTATATTCGACAAATTAATCTTGTCAAAAATTGTTAAAAATTTTAAATTGAAAATTGTCATTGGTTAATGTAATCATTACCAATGTAAATTAGTTTTTTACAAAAATTGACATAAAATGATTTAAGATGTTTTACTGGAAATTAAGTGCTTTTTTAAATATTGATATTGATGATTGATGATTGACGATTGGTTTAAAAAACCAAAAAGAAATTATATAAAGAATTTCGTTTTAAAAAAATATGCATAAAAAACAATCTTTAATTTTATCTTCGTTTTCTCACAATTCTAAACAATATCCATCCAACAATTGCATAAAAAGATGTTTTATGGCCAAGTAAAATATATCATGTTACCTAAATTCACATTTGAATTAGATAAGATACATAAACTTTTTGTGGTACTTCACAATAATAAAAAATTAGTAAAAAAATATTTTTCTTATATGATGACGGATATGGATAACAAAGATTCGATATGATATGAGATTTTATATTTCAATTTCTAATTGGATACGAATTCATATTGTTTATAAATTTTAGTTGTTCCAAGATTAGAATGTGCTCGATGTTTATCAAAGGTGCCAATTGCGAAAAAAATGAAAATTATGTATTATTTAAAATTATAAATGTTTTACATTTTTTAATATAAAATTATATGTAAAAAAGATTTTTCTTTTTCTTTTAAACATAATATTAATGCCTATAACAAAAATATTTTAGAGTAATATATTAGGTGTAACAAAATATTAAATGAGTACAACACTTTTATAAAACAAAAAAATTTATATAGCTATATTTTTTTACAAAAAAATTATTCTTATTTTATTTTTTACAGTTGCTAATTATTTTATTTAAATGCTAGATCAAGGCGTAGTACAATGGGTAAACAAAAAATGACAACTTAAGAGAACAACAGATGGTTTTTTTATATTTTGCTTTATTTCGATTTTTTTGAGAGTTCTATAAAATTACCTTTTTATTACGAAATACATCCACAAATAAATCAAGAATAAACAGAAAAATCTACTACAATTTATGATCATATAAAATATTTTTATTATCTTTACAACTATTATAATTTATACACAAGAAAGGGATATTCAAGAGCAAAATAAGACCAATATTTCTTGTAATTCGTAACTTATGCACATTATTGTAAAATATTTACGAAGAAATATTTCTTATTGTTTAAAACACAAAGATTGTTCCGTTTTAACTTTTGCACAATGTAAAAAAATTGTATACAAAAATAATTTATCATTTAAAATGTTTTTAAAATAGAAAAATACTATCGATAACTACAGTTTTTCATCAAGTATTTCAAGTGAAAATTGTTTGAAGTTATAAAATTTTTAATATCCATAAAGTTATATAAAAATGTCGAAAAATTTATATTATCACTATATAAATAAATACACTCAAAATTACTCTTAGTAGAAATTTCTAATTTTTTTAAGATTTAAAATGCGTCTGTATAAAGAAAAAACAATATTTTGTGAAAATCAAAAAAAAATCACAAACGTTTTGTATACCTGTAATTATCAATATTTAAAACAAATAGGTCGGTTTAATATCATTTTCCAAAAATATACTTATTTTTATATTTTTACAAATATTGTTAAAAGATATCTTATATAATAAAAAACAACTAATTTGTGAGATCATGACATTAATAAATTGTTAGAATTGTAAAACATTATTTCTTTTGAAAGTGAATAAAATATATATACAAATTTATAGAAAATTTCATTGTTATTTGATATTAAATACATAAAACATCGATAAATCTTTATTTTGTTTTATAGATATAATTTCACTTTCTAAAAATATTTATATTATAAGAATTCACTTTTTTATTCATAATAGTTATCAATTAAATTAAATATTTTTACTTTGTGACATTTTAATCCATATTTTGTAATTAATTACTATGTATTGCATATTTTCTTGTTGTTACTTCATTGTCGTACTATTTCGCTCAGATGATGATTAAATGAGAAGAATAAAAAATTCCGCAAATATAGAAAAATACCTAACATATATGGTAAACGCATTATATATATATATATATAATTAGACATTTTTACACAAAAAACCTTATATAAAATAGTATAAAACAATATCTATTTTTGCATGTATTTCTTGTTAAATTATATTTGTGACACTTTATTCGGAATTTTTTATCATGTATATTTTGTTGATACAAATATTTTCTCTTTGTAAGGGTCAATCTATTTTAAATTAAAAATCTATGAAAGCGGGAGTAAAAGAGATAATCAAATTTTGTCTTCTAAAATATCCTTCTATTTGTTTGAATTTTATAAATCCATATATAGTTTCGATCAAATAAATAAGAATCAATATATTAATAATAAACTAAAAAATTTATTTCCATGTCAATCAAAATTGTTTCTTACTATTTAAAAGGCATTTGGCATTTTTTTTGAGATTATTAAATAAGGAAAAAATTGGTTACAAATGTTATCCCATAGAATCATAAATCGAAGAAAAATCTACGTTAAAAGGCAAATAAAAGGGAAAGAACAAAAATGTAATGAAAAATTTTTAAAGAAATATTTCGCCTCTATAAACCTCATCTAATCTTTCACACACCAGTTTTGCGTTGTTTATTATATCTAATTAAAATGAGCAATTGATTTGTAGAACATGATATTTTAAAAGAACTATAAATTAGATTAAATTTACATACATTTTAATGAAGATACAAAAAAGTAAATTGAAAGATGAAATCGCTTAAAATAAGTATTGAATTAAAATATTAAGTTTTTTATATAATTAAAATAAACGATTTATAATGAAATTAGATAAAAAAAGAATTAATCTAATATATATAATAAAGAATGGAAGTAATGGACCAAAAGCGAAAGCATATAAAAAATATTTTGCAGATTAAAAAGTGTCCGAATTTCGGAAATCTAGATTATATACATATCTACTGGGTGCGATGACCAAACTTTAAATAATGCTTCTATTTGAATATCAGTAATTATATATTCTGTTAAGGTTTTTTTATACAAATTTACTTCTTAAATTATAATCTGACAGATATTAAAGACGATTAAAATACTAAGAATCCGAAATATTGTATATGTCTGTTAGACAAATCGTCTCAGATCAAAAATAAAAAATCTATATTGAATATGTTATGATGGTTTGATAAATCGAGTAATTTGTTATATTTTTTGTAGTATAAATATCAGTAATAAATATTGAAAGAAATTAAACTTCCAAAAAAATTTTTAACCTTCGACCGATCGAAATAATTATATTTTTTGTGGTTTTTTGTCAATATTCTTCTTTTGCATTTTATGTTTGTTACTTTCAACAATATTATTCCATTTTTTTTATTGACTTTTACTATTATATGTCTCAACTTTTCAAAGACTGTCAAATTGTCATTACTTGTCAGTTCTGTCGAAAGTAGACTTCAAAAAATAGTTTTTTTTTATAAAAAGCATGGGTATTGAATAAAAAATATTCAAGCTTGTCAAATAAAATTCAATAGTATCACAATGAATTGGGATATTGTGCACGATTACATTTTTGCATTTCTTCAAAAGTTATTACACAAAAAAATTTCAAAAATTATTATTATTAATTTTTCACATCTTTTATATTCTTTTTTTTAATCAGCTTATTTTATAATTTTTAAAAACTACACACCATCCTAATAATATCAATCTCGGATGATTGCGCTACATATCAACTAAAGAGATTCGAATGTGGTACAGTTAACATATCTTTTCGATTACACAAAGAATTAGATAAAAGCTAATAACAACAGGGAAAATGTGAGAGAAATAAATAATAAAAGTGTTAGAAATGAGGTTGTAAAACAGTGATGTATTAATATAATTAATGATCACCAATCTTTCTGAATTCGCAAAAATTTATCCTTTCATATACTTATTTCTTTTCCATTATTACCTGTTCCCTAATTGCTGGCGGAACATCCCCTCCACATCAATTACCTTTTTAACGATCTAATACTATAATGAAAGCACTCAAAATTCGTTTCAAAAACGAAAAAAACACCAACTGATTTTTATTTAAAAAAACCGAAAATTGTTTTTTTTTACATTTCATAAGTGAAAGAAAAATAAACTGGACCTTGAAATCGATTTTTTATTTTTTTTAGAAAAATTTTCATTTGAATGTGTAAAATTAAGCCCAAATAACACTTTTTTTAAAAAGCTGTAATTGAGATATGATTTATCGATAAAACTAGCAAAAAATATCGAATTTGAACATTATCCGTTTTTTGAAATTCAATTAATTTTTTATTGAATTACCAGTAAAGATCTAATTAAGTAAATTTTGTAAAACAAAAGTCATATTGCTATAAAAGATTCTGGTTGAATGCTTTAGACTACTCATTTATTTCAAAGTTGGATGTGTTTTTTACCGTGTTTCTAAGAAACTGTTGTTTATCTTCTATTCTATATAACATTTTTGACGGTAATAAAGCAACTCAAAGCGCAACAAACATCTATATGAACCATAATGCACATTTCGTAGGATGAAACAGACAAAGATCGAAGGTAAGATTTATTAAAAAACCCTTTTTTGTGATCTTTTTTCTTTCAATACACTCGAGTCATACACCATGCGCATATAGCAAAGATATAAATATTCTGAAAAATATGTTTCTTGATCAAAAATTGTGATTGATATCTCATATAATTGAAATGAATATTTTGTTCTTTGTTTTATTTACTAAATTATTCCTATTGACATTTAATAATTAAATGTGAGTATTTATACTTATTGAACTGAAGTCAAACTTATGTTTTAATATAATAATTATTATTATTTGTTTAATTAATCAATCTAGACTAATCATCTTAATTTATGTAATTATTCATTGATTAAATATCTGAATCAATTGCATTAAATACATCGTGAATAAATTAGATAAATATGTATATTAATCATGTTTCAGAATAGTTTGATTTGTGGATGGAATAAGATAATTAAAATTTATATATCAGTGTAAGAATTATTTTTTGGACATATTTATTTTATAATGATTTCTTTCAATTTTTTGTTTGAAACTATTCCACCAATCATCAAACAATAGTTGATATTTTTATCAAACTGTGTGTTTTCGAGCTTAAGGCATCCTTGTAACAGCTGCACTATCTTTAAAGACATTCATTATAATTACGATTTTCCATTTTCTTATGGGTTATATTTATTGATAAAAATCAATGAAAATATTAATAAATGTTATATAAAATTTTTTTAAATCTTGGTAGCAGTAACAATTGAGCTTAATTCTCTTTGCACACTCGTATTCATTATCATCAATGCTCACACTGATTTTGATTTTTTCAAAATCAAACTAAATATTTTTCTCAAAAACCAACTATAAGTTCATTCTTAAATTTTAAATCATTTCATGCTAGAATTATTCAAATCAACATTTAAATTGGTCAAAAAAAAATTGAAAAATATGAACATTTTATTTAAAAATTTATAAAAAATTTCAAGTGAAAATTTTTGTCAAATATTATTACGATTGTTAATTCAAATAAATCATAAATTATGAACATTAAAAATATCAAAAAAAGTCAAACAATTTTAAAAAATTTGTATTATTTGTCACATAGGAATAACCAACAATGACACGATTATTTTTTTAATAAAACCAAATAATAAAAAAATTTTTAAAAATTATTTATTGAAAAATTACTCGATGTGATCGATGAAAAAAATAAATCTAAACAACAAAAATACATAAATACAAATATGTAATTTAAAAATCTAAACTAAACTATAAATTGGATTTTTTTAGAATTGAAAAGTCAATCTTTCTATGAGCATTCTATAAAAATATATCAGTATGTCGTATTTTCGTAGCTATCTATGCTTTCAACCATTTTACGAAAAAATAGTCTATTTCTAGATTTTAAAACTGCCTGGCCGCTCATTATGATTCCAAAAAATTCATTTTGTAGTAAATTAAAAGCAAACATATTAGTATCAAGAAAAAAGGTATCCTTAAGAAAAAACTTCTCATCTATTATTTCATAATGCTTGATTTCACTAAAATTCAAATTAAAATATCCCATCTCACATTGGAAAGGAATAATTAAATCTTTCAAATAAATTTTAAAGATTCTAGTTTTATTTTCAATTTGAACTGATAGAGTTTTATCAACAAAGTTTTCACAAAGGCTTATTAACTTTACAGAGCACGCTTTTTCAATTTGTTTTTCACTAAAAATATTTTGAACTGTGCACTTTAAGGGAATTTCGATTCTTTTAAATTCTAAAAAGATACCATCTGACTTGTATATGATTGACACAGAAAATTCCGACTCATCCCAATCATATAATATTTTTTCCACATACTTTTCATTGATATGATCATATTTTTTTAAATATTTCTCGCTTGTATATTTGTTCACTTTAATGCTCGTTACTTTCCTTTTATTGTTTTTTTGTTTTAAACTAATATAAGAGTTTATGATTTTTTTAATTTTTTTTGAACTTGTTTTGCAACTTGCATCGTTAATAGCTGAAAAACATGTATTATTCTGAGAATTATCTGTATTATTAGAAATTTTAAACAATATTTGTCTACCTAAATCTGTGTCGCGAAAAATTTCATCCAGTTGTGAAGAAGAAAGAATATTTTTGTAGTACATATGTATATAAAATGGAATATTTTTTAAGTCATCTCTTTTCGATTTTTTTCTAATAACTTCAACAATGTTTTTCACTGCTTCATAGTCATTTTGATTTTTAATAATATTTTGTAGTAAGTTTAAAACTAAGTGATGATATTTTCTTGGCATTCTGATTTTATCGATTTCCGTTAAAATCAATTCTTTCCAAGATTCAGAAATTATATTACAGTTTTGAATCAGTTCTAATGTGCTTTTCAAATCGTTGTTTAGATTATATTTTAACATCTCTAAGTCTAAAATATCGAATTTTATTTTGATATATAAACAATCTAATGGAAGCTTGCGCAATTTAAAACAATTGTCAATTTCAGTGATCGTTACATCGTCTGCATCAAATAATAAAATATCTAGTTTTAGCCTTGCGATATCATCGGAATCTGTTGAAAAAACAGCAAAATCACTATTATAAAATATGAAATCATTTTTCTTTTGATTTTTAATTAATTTTCTCATATATTTTAATATATATTGAGTATCTTCGTTTTCAGTGTATACAAATTTTAATAATTGA